>JAVJIF010026930.1:0-83358 GCA_038442645.1 Agave tequilana | reverse complement strand
CCCCCCCCCCCCCCCCCCCCCCCCCTTTTCTCTATATCTATTAATAATGGTAGTTTAAACATTCTCTACTTCTAAAGCAATGAGCAATGAAGATAGTTGGGTTTAAGTTTTTTTTTTTTTTAGAATAGAAAATTGGGTAGTATAATTTCATTTCTCTCTTCTTATATCTTTGAAGAAAGTTTGACAATTTGCTCGAGTTTGAGAATTTTAGCTGGATGGGGATTTTTGCACTCATCAATTCCTGTTAATTAATTTAGAAATTTTCCGGATCATTTGTAAAGCACCATACAATTTTTAAGAATGGGTTTAATTTTCTATAAAATTGTTGAAGGGATTTATCAAAACAGTTTAGATTTTGTGAGAAGATGCAATCAAAATTTATGTTTAATCGCGTATTTTAGCCGTCAGCATTTCTCAAATTAATGTCATCCACAGTAATTCAATGATTCTTTATAGTACATAAACTCCAATGCCTTGTCGTCACCTTCATAAAATCCAATAGTCTTTTTGTTAAGGCAATAAGTGAAGATTTACCCGTATTATTTGTCACAATTTTCCCATGAAAACCTATTGATTGTTAAATACACTTGGGTTGCATATATTTGTCAATTCTACCCTTCAAAACTTTTCTTGATTTCCTTTGCATGGATCCACAGAGGCGGCCAAGTTAAGCGCGAACGAATGGTACTTCTTCAGCTTCAGGGACCGCAAGTATGCCACTGGTTCGCGGACCAATCGGGCAACCAAGTCTGGGTACTGGAAGGCCACTGGGAAGGACCGAACGATCTACAACCCATCAACCAATGAAATTGTAGGGATGAGGAAGACATTGGTGTTCTATCGAGGGAGGGCTCCAAATGGGATCAAATCCAGTTGGGTCATGCACGAGTTTCGTCTGGAGAACCCTCATACACCCTCCAAGGTATCATCATACGTTGCAGTGATTTTTACCTTTGTATGTTACAGTTGCATTTAATTACTACCTTTATATTCCCTTGGGCTCAAGATACAGTGCACAATTTAAAACCATCAAATGGTGGAAGAACCAATCTCTGCAGTAGACTTGCAGAGCATTTTAGTCTCCAGTTCTTTGTTTCTTAGAGAAGCGACATTTTAACCTTCAAGCACCTTATAAGGGTAGTGGAGCATGTCCCTATACGATATTGGAGGGGGTGAGATTCAAGGTGACCAAACCAACATACTTGGAGGAATTTCTTCCCCTATTTAGGGGGCTCTTCAATGGAGGGTGACACTGTGAGAGCTACCCCCTTAATTACACATATTTTGTAATAAAAGAAAGTTCAGGGCATACTGAAGGTATTACCAAAAGAAAAAAAATAATAATAAATTTTAGTTTTCTACAATGCAAATATTTATATTTGATTTTTACTCAGCTTCTAATGATATCCACCTCACTTTACCAAGTATCAAAGATTTCGAAAAGTGTCCATGAAAGCTATTTTCTGTTGTCAAAAGGAGACAATGGGTTGTAGCCACCGCCTTTCATTAAAAAGAATTTAATGAAACTTTTGAACATGAAAACACCCCATAACTTGGAGGTGAAGGGTCCATATACATGACATACAACAACCTAATGCAAATAACGATATCTGATACAAAAAAAACCAGAAGATATCCTGATACTGTCAAGAGCCCTCTGAACGCGAGTCCCCTCCCTCATCCCGGCCGGCCCAGGTCAGCAAAGGTCCTCTTTCCTAGCTTTAATGGGTTACTTGGAGGGGCATACATAATCATGTATGACAACAATCCTCTAAATTATTGAACATTACAAAACTATCTTTTTGGTTGCATCACAAAATGTCACTTGTATATTTTTGGTCTCGTGTTGATTTTGGCAGGAGGACTGGGTACTCTGCAGGGTATTCCACAAGAGGAAAGGGGAGGAAGAGATGAGCATGGTGTCATCCCCACCTCCTCTTCTAATGGGGGACCACCAGCCCTTGCAAAGGGAGGAGATAGGCACCCCCTCAGTACTACTCTCCAATGGTCCCAGCCAAGAAAACAACAACTACTACAACGACTCTGGCTTCCTTGATGTGGCCAATTTGCTGCAGTGCAACTTCCTTGACTTCACACCCCAGGTGGAAATGGGGTCTAGTGGTGGAGGAGATGAGTTTGGATTGTTTCTTGATGTGGGCCCTGATGAGGGCAGTGCCTTGGCTTTGCAAAACCTAGGAGAATTTAGGTTCCAAGTAGTCAAAGATAAGCTCTGCTAGCTTTGATAGTAGTGGCCAGAGAGTTATTGGGGTTCTCTCATGTAATTAATTATTGTGAGATATTATATATGGTATAGATATTCCTTTAGTTTTAGATAGTATGTGCACATAGTTTGATTTGGAATCTCCATGTCATTATGTTAGTACTACACTTTGATACTGCTGTTATATATTGTAGAGAAATTTGTGGCAACAGAGCTAGTTATTTCTTGAGTAGTCATCTTTAATTGTCTACCACCTTTTAAATTCAACTTTTTTTTTCCTTTATTTTGGGTCTGCAGAAAAACCTTTCTGTGTGGCATGCTAGTGAGTGTGCTATAATAAGGGTTTATATTTTGTTGAGATATATTCTAGTAGAAAAGAGAAATTTGAAAAATGTTTTGCATGTGGAATGATGTGTTGAGATATCCTCTATTTTGTTCTAGACATTATTCATTCAAGTCATGTTTGACAAGAAAAGAGTACAAGATAGGTGTCTTAATTTCTAAGGAACTACGTGGATGAAACCAAGAGTCAAGAGAGGAGTCTAATGAGATATACTATAATGGCGTTTATAACTGACAAGGAATTCTTTTTTGTTTTCTTAATGGTTTTTGTTAGTTCAGTTGTTAGACGTAGTTGCACAGTCCAATGCAATTTAGTCAATTCTTTTGTTTTGATTGTATCATCATATCATATTTATTAGTATCAATGCAAACCTATGGAAGAGAACAGAGAGAGAGGATGCCCAAGTTTTAAGCCCCAAAAGACATTGCTTTACGCAAGACGAGGAGTAGTTTGTTTGGTAGGAAGAAGACCCATAAAAATTAGAGGTGAGTCAAAAATGCAATTGAGACTAGGGTTAGCTATTAAGAAATAAGTATTGAAACCTGGGTCATCCATAAAAAGAGGAGAATGGATTGTGCAAGGTCTCATATAATCAAATCCTGCAAGGAACCAGCAAATATAAATATATCAGAAACTAAACTGTTCCACTTCTAATTAAAAAGAGGTTATCGAAACATTCTAGAAGGTAGGGATACAAACAATTCAAAAAAGGAAAATGCCAATTGGAAAAATTGGTCTGAAGACCAAAGAAAGGAAATTTGAGGATAGTCTGGCGAGACATGTGACTTGTGATAGAAAATTCACAAATTCTTTATCGGACAAGGTGGAAGACATGTTATCAACATATCAAATTGACCGTCTAAAAAGAGACTCGAGAAGAGTTAGTAACTAGAATGTATAAAAATGTTAGCAAAAAGAGGTAGAATGTTCAAAGGATGTATTGAGTAGAACATTTAAAGTGTAAGTGAAGGAGATTTAGCAAGTAAAACGTTTAGTTTTCCAGTATCTATCAGTTGGACTGCAGCTGTGCACATTGTGCATAGCATAGCCTGTGGTCGAACATCAAGCTGTTTAAATCAACTGTCCCTCTCCCTGTTCCCTCCGCATTCAAAATGGCAAGCATTTTGCATATTCCTCTCTACTGTTCCCTTGGATTCATCAGGGCAGGGTTTGGCATGGCTAAACAGTGAGCAACGCAGTCTCATGGACCTAAACCTGCCATGTTTTCATGGAGGATAACAGGACACGGAGCACAGGCCTGAATCGAGTTGATGAGAATAAGAAACGCAAGAAAGTTTTATCTACGAGCTAATATGCTGTAGACTATCACTATTCAACTCTACCATCGTAATACAAATCTAATGAAGAATTGCTTTCTATTTTGAATATGATTGAAATATTTGTTTCGTATACAAGTATACTAGTCTCGACTGCTGTTTTTATTTTGTTGCCGTTTTTATGTTCTGTTTCATTAAAATCTTATCAATGAAATGCATGAGAACTTCCTCACCGTTTTACCTTGAAATCGATAGGTGGCAGATAGGACCAGAAGTTCCCATTCCATGCACAGGACCTATTAACCAGTCATGTGTCCAATAATAATTAGGTTCTTAAAGTCAACATTTTTAGCCAAATCTCTTCAGCATGTAACATCTGTCCATGAGCAATGTGACCCTTATTATAACATGCACCTTTTCATCAGAATACTTTAACCGTTTTTTTCATTTTCTTTTTCATTTCTTTTTTTTTTTCCTTCCTGACAAATGATGATATTTTTAGTATTGAAAGTTGTTTTCCCACCATGCAAAATTGAAAAAATAACATGTCTTGGTAAAACTCTTCCTTCCTTCTAAGAAATTATTAAAGCAATATACTTTTGGAACTCGATCTTATCAGGCCCTTCTGAGACAAAAATGGAGGAAAAAGATTTTTTAAAAAAAAAAAAATAGGTCTAGAAAAAGAATAAGACAAAATTCAACTAGAAAAAAGGAAGGAAAAAACATGATATATGACATACAAGAAAAAAACACAATAGAATTAAAGAATTTGATAACTCTTAAATCTGAATGCAAGAAGAGCAGTCAACCAAGTTTCAAATATTGCATACATTTTCAAAGCCTATCTGCGTGTTCAACAACAGTACAAAAATCAACCAAGTTTGAGAAATTATTTCTTATAATGTCAATTAAAATAAAATTTTAAAAATGACGATGGTGACAACACTTTTGTAATCAAAATTTTTTCCTCACGTAGATGCTGTCTATTCAATGTATCTGAATTTCTAGGTGTTTTTTGCAAATAGAAATAAGATTACATGAAATAAACAAGAGATTAAAAGTATTAAAAATTAAAATGAAAAATGTATAATGCATTTTCAAAAATGATCGAGCCAATAAAAAAAAAAATACTATGAGAATATTAATTAATCAATATTCTTTATAAATATATATGAAAAATTATTGTATTAATATGAGTTAATTAAAAAATTCTTAAAGAAAAAGCTAGAGGTATATCTTGCACATGCCTAAAAAATAGTAGACTAGATTAGAACTATGCAATGCATTGGATCCTAAGGGAGTGACATCAACCTATTTGGAATTTTTAAGAAGAGTTTGAGAATGTACGAAACCTATATCCTTTACTCAAAATAAGAATCCTAGAGAAGAAAATAAAGAAAGGAAACATCATGGAAATTCTGAAATAGATCAGCACACGTTTGCTTGTACCTAACGGAAATCTTGTGTGAACGTTTGAAAATATGTGCTATCATCAAAACATAATGTTTGAAACGATGACATTACACAATTTTTTTTTATGTCAATGTGTCCTATAATAATAATAATAATATATGAAGCTAGAATATTGAATGACAAAGGCTAGTGAAAATATGTGGCTATAGTTCTTAACTAAGTGATTTAGTTTTATTTGATCTCTCAAGTAATGGACTCAAATGAGTTTTAAAGGTATGAACTCACAAACTTTTATGGCCAGATAAGGGCTGATAATGTGTCGGGGCTTAACTTTACGTCCATTGTCATTATGAGTTTTAGTATATATTATTATCAATCTGGACGCCTCATGGCATTCTGGTTGCACCAAAAGTTCAGCCCAATCCCATTATTTATTTTGTCCACTTTAATGGTTGTCGCATTTACAAATTTAATATTTTAAATGAACTTAGTGTTTAGAAAAACTGAAAATTAATGTTGACAACCTTTTTTTTTTTGGGATCAATTTAAACAATTAATACTCAATTTTAATTGGATTAAATAATATAACTATAGTGAGAAGTAAAGCAATATTAATGCAGTAGCGATAAAAATCAAGTAAAAGAGAAGGGGGGAGTAAGAGAGATCAATGGAGAGTCGACACACAATTTATAATGGTTCAGTCACCAACTGACGTACCCCCTTATCAAAAGATTTCTTCTCTAAGATTTCAATCCAATCTTTAATTGGTTGCTTCCTTTCTGGATAGAAACATAGACCTTACGACTGACTTTATTTTCAGGTAGAAGCCTAGACATTTACACTTGCTTCCTTTGCGAGTAGAAATAGAGAACTTGCCAACTTTCTTTATGAGTAGAAGCCTAGACCTTCCCAGATAAAAACCTAGACCTTGCATTAACCCACCTTCCAAGTGGTTGGATTTCTTTACAATGAGATTGCTCAATATGGACTTGTTCTCTTATAAGATGAGAACCAATATATTACAACAATCAAATAAAGATTGCAACTTTGAAGCTCTAATGGCAAGAAAAAACAAAAACAAGATTAGCTTTGCACTTTAGATCTAGATGAATGAGTATAAAAATGCAAGTTTAGATCTAAAAAACTTTAGAGATAATTGAGAGAGAAGGATAGAAAGTATAGATCAAATCTTAATCACAAGAATTTGTAATACTAGAAATTCACTCTTTTGAATATTGAAAAAAATAGAAAATAAGCTCTTAAAAGTATTTGCTCAAGACCTCTTTTGAGTGAATTCTTAAAATGCCAGAGTTAGAGAATAGAGCAAACTAGTATTTATAAGTAGAGGAAGACACGGTTAGGTGAAAATAAATTCAAACCCAAAGATAAGATTCAAATCTCCTTCCTTTTTTCAAAACTGTGCACATTAAATTATATATCATTCTGGATGTTGCCACATCTCATGCTCCTATTAAGCTCAACCTCAGTAGAAGTGGGTAGCGGCACTTGGTGACAGTCTATCCGTCTTTAAGTGGTATTACCAGCCATTCTGGAGGAGCAGTTGATTTAACAATTTTTAGTCCTCCTCATCTATCAGGTGTTCATCAATTTTAGGTTCTATCAATTTTATAACAACTATATTCAACATGCGTGGACCTGGAATGACTATGCATAGATTACCCCAGTCGACTGTGAAAAAAGCTTGGGTCGATCTGTTGTCACAAAGTACAAAAGCCAAATTCAAAAATAAATTTCAGTCGATGATCTAGCTGTCGATCCGTTGGTAAAGTGAAAAATATCAACGATCAAATACTTTTATACCATTGGTTTGACTTGTTTTGATATCAAATAAATAATAGAAAGATAATTTCAAAAGTTCTCTCACCTTTTCAAAATCTATAAAAATTGGATCAACATGGCGGTCGATCTGACTAAAGTCCAAAACTGGACTTGGATGTTGGGTGGTCGATCTGAGCCCTACTAGAAAGTTAAGCTGATGCTCTGGCATCAGCAAACGAAGTGGCGATCGATCCGACCCCTTTTCGAGAGCACTAAGCTCTAGCGGAGAAAGTCACAGAAGGAGTGACAGTCGATCCATGTGGATATCAAACCACTCAGCCAACTTCGGGTCAACCGTAGAGTGCTGGCGGCTGATCCATTATCACATGTCTGCTGCCATTCATTTCAAACAACCCCAAACTCACAGAATTTGATTTAAATACCTTTGAAAAAATATGAAGCAATTTGTATAAATCCCAATAGGCATAAATCAATATATATGAGCCCAAATAAATATTTTAAATAGAATTTGAAAAGCTTTTGGGCATATCAATAAAACTTTAAAGGAAGTCATTCTTGAAATCAAATTGAAATATGAATGAACAATTATGAATATAGATTTTAGTGCCAACTAAATTCTTTCCTTAGTTCTTCTTACCTCACATAATATCCTTAAATAGACTTGGGAATCTTTGCCCCATCACTCTGCTTCCAATAGATTTGACTTAATAGGTTGAGTAGTTGAGCTAAATCTTTATCATCAACTCCATTATAATTTTATAATATGAGCTTTGATTCTTCCAACCTTCATCATAAGTGCTTTGACCTAAATCAAAACACATGAGAACTAGAAAAAATTGTTAGTATATAAATAGCTTAATGAGAGACCATCATCAAACTAAAAACACAATAGGACTAACAATCTCCCCCTTGATGATGACATCTTATTCAGATACATAAAAGTATAATTGAGTGTCAATCTCAAGGCTCCCTTATATATATGCATCATAAATGATAAAGGTGATTTAAAGCTTCCCTGCATATATGCATTGATATATAGTGCACAAGAGATATATCACCAATAAAAGCTCAAAAACTTGTATTATAAGGAGTTATAAAAAAAATGTGTGTGTGTATCATAATTAAGTCAAGATATATCATATACCACACATAAACATGCACAAGCTTACTAAAACATCAATTCCAATATAATATAGCATATACAAACTTGGCAAAAGTCTAAATTGTGCAAAAACATGGACACACATGCACAAACTCATAAATCGCATATATGTTTGCAAAATTCATCAAAAATAATGCATATATACTTAAAAAAAACTTGAATGAGCATACAAGAGTCATATATCACAAAAAGACATCAAGTTCAAGTTTGTATTATATCATGTATCTGACGTATCATCAAAAATAGCACATACATACTTAAACAAACTTGAAGGAGCATACAAAAATCATATATTACAAAAAAAAAAAATGTCAAGTTAAGTTTTGTATTATATCAAGTATCTCATGTATCACCAAATGAAATAACTCATGTTCTTTCTCTTTTGAACTAAAATAACTCAATATATAAAATATCTCATGTACTTTTTGAGTCAAATTCAAGATGGGATGAGCGCAATGTCAAAAAGAATTAAAATCATCATATGCATATATCAAGATAGAAATAAAGCATAATTAACTTCTAGATAAACTATTACAAGTTATAAATAGTGTGAATAATAAAAGATGCAAGCCGATACAATGTTTATCAAAACCATTATGGGTCAAAAAGGTCAAAAGATAAACATTTGTTTTAAAGTTACAGAAAACAGTATTTCAAAATAAGTTTTAAATCAGAACATGAAAATCATCATAGGTCTATCTTGTCCAATCCTGATCTTGAGAATTGGCAGCTTGGGGAACTTGTGTATCCAACGAAGGAACTGGATTACAACAACAAAAAGAGATGTATATGTAAAATAAGGTACGGTCTAGTATGGACAAATGTCAAGTAGTAGGTACCATGGGATAAGATAATCACCAACTGGATCAGAAAGAACAGTAAGGAGATCTCTGAATTAACACCATCACCTGCAGTGTTGAGTCCCTCCTGTGCCATGTGAAGGTCCTCAATAGCTCCTCACTCACTATCTCTTTGCTCATCTGCCTGTCTAACCTGCTCCTGTTGCTGTTCCTGCTGGTGAACTCCTCAAGCAAATCCAAAGTCAAATCCTTAAGAAGCCATTCCACTAAATAAAGTCCTAAAGCAGTCAACAACCACTTTAATTCCTTATTGAACTACCTAGAAAGTGTAGCCACATTTTCCTTGAGCTCCTCATGACCAATCTTCAACTCTCTCAATCTCTCCTCTATACTCTTTCATCTTTTCTCACTAACTTCTTCTTCTTCAATTCTTCCTCAGAAATCTTCATCACCACAATGTCCATTATCCACTTCTTCTTGATAGATTCATAATTAGGATATTCCTCTTCTTCTCTCTTGAGTTGTTCCTTAACAGTCTCTCCCATAAGAGCACACTCATCACTTGGGCAGATCAAAAGAAGTTTCATCCTCTTCAAGGTACTCTTGTTGACGTAACCCTTATCTTGATGAATGTCTTAGACTTCAAGTCAATATCGATCATCTTGAACACTTTGGTTAACATCATTCTATATTCAATGTTGCCCTTGTCTCCCATCAAGTTTCTCACAAAAGAATGTTCAATATTCACTTTCCTTTTCTTCTTAGGAGCATATAAAAGAAGTATGGAATCACTCTTCACCTTATCAAAGTGACCTTCTTGAGTCAACACATTATGCATAATAATATTAGTCATAATCCTACAATGGTGTGTCAAATTAGAATCATTTAACTTAGTATTCATATCAAGAGATGGGTCATACCTCTTGCCAAGTAAGAGTCTCCTAGTCTCTTCAACATTCTAACCAAGTTCATCCAAAAGATCTACCAAAGAATTCTACACCACTATTAGGAAAATGAAAAACTTTTTCAATCAAACTAGGGGTGAGAACAAACTTAGTCCCATCAACAAGACAATAAATTTGCAATTTATTTCTACTCCTTTGCATATTTGTATAAAACTTTCCAACAAGATCAGGATACCAAGATAATTTCTCTTTCAAGAACACAAACATCCCTCGACTAGCAAACATCACCAATACCTTATGCTCGAAGAGAATCAAAATCAACATACCTTCCAAAATAGACCTTTTCGGAATTGAATATTTCCATGAACTTCTTAGCCTTGGGGATAATGAAACCTCCCAAAATAGGATCTCCTTCTTTGATGATACTTTCAAGATCAATATCATCGCCAAAGTCTAACTCCTCAGTTTCTTCTTCTTTGTGAACTTTCTCTTCGGAATCAATTCCTCTCTCATACGTCTTCCTCTCCCTTTCTCTCTACTTTATTTTCTCAATCTTCTTTCTCTTCAAAATCACTTCTTGCTATGATGTTAGGCTTGGTAGTTGTCCTCTTTGTCCTACGAGTCCTTTTGAAAGAATCCCCTTCATCTTTTCAAATATTGTCACTATCGTCGCTCCCTTTCTTGCTTGCAGGTTGCTTGGTCCTCACTGTGGTGTGAGAGTGGGTAGAGATGAGAGAAATAATGATGGGTTTGACTCGAATTTGGAGAATTTTAAGAGTAGATCGAGAATTTTAGAGTTTAGGAAACTTTTGGGGTTTGATTTGAGATGAAAATTTTGGAGAAGAATGGTAAAGATAGGGATGAGGTTGGTTAAAAGGTGAAAACACCCTTCAATTAGGTCGATCCATAAAGCTGGGCAGTCTATCCGATTGATTTCTTTCAAACTTTTGAACTCAAAAGTATAGTCATCAATCCGATGTCACCATCAGCTTCCAGTGGTCGACCTAAACGTGGACAAGTTTCTATTTTGGTCAAAAATAATACATATAAATCCAGAAAAATGTCCACAATAACTCATTCATTGATATAATTAGAAAAAACAGCAAAATTCAAATATAAAAATCATAAAAAATCAAATGACTATAAGAATCAAGAGAGTACATTCTCAAGTGCCTATGGTTACAACAAAATTGAACTTCTGACAACGGTTTTGTAAAAGTATCTGCAAGTTGATTCTTAGTGACCACAAATTCAAGTCTGATGCCATCACATTCAACATGATCTTTCAAAAAATGGTGTGTCACAACAATATGCTTTGTATGACAATGAAGAATAATATTTTTGGACAAATTTAGAACACTGGTATTATCATACAAAATGCAAGCAGCATCAAAACTCAATTAAAAATCATTCAAAGCTTGTCTCATCCATAATACTTCGGCACAACACAAACCGAAAGTGATATATTCCCTTTTGTCATGGACAAAGTCACACAATTTTGCTCTTGCTACACCAAAAAACAAAAACATGCCTAAAATTTAGCATCTGGCACTAGTGCTTTTGTGATCTATTTTACTCCTGGCAAAATTCGCATCACAATAACCAATCAAATCAAATGATGTATGCTTCGGATAAAATAAGCCAAAACTAGATGTACCTTCAACATATCTATTAATCCTCTTAATCGTATGCAAATGCGATTCTTTGGGGCTTGAAATGTAGCACAAATGGATACAAAAGTCTACTAGCAGTAAGATAAGCAAACTACCAATCATATCTCTATAGAATTTCACGTCTACACTTTATCTTTCACATCTTTATCAAGCTTTCTTGATGTGTGCTTACTAGTGTTCCAATCATCTTGGCATCTTGCAATTTGAACTTTTCACAAGTTCTTTTGCATACTTCTTTTGGTTTATGAAGATACCCTCATTGATTTTGCTTGATTTATAAACTAAGAAAGAAGTCAAGCTCACCCATCATGCTCATTTTGAATTCTTTTTTCATACAATTTGAAAATTATTCATAAAGAGGGATTATTAGTAGCATCAAAGATAATGTCATCAATATGAATTTGCACAAGTAGCATCTCATTATCTTTGACCTTCATAAATAAGATAAAATCAATTCTACCATTAACAAAATCTTTTTCAGAAAAAAATTTGAAATTTGTTCATATCAAGCAAGAGGCTGTTGTTTCAAACTCTAAAGAGCTTTCTTTAATTTGAAACCATGATCCAAAAATTCGTGATTTTCACAATTGAGAGGTTGTTTAACATAAACTTCCTCCTCAATACAACTATTAAAAAAGCACTTTTAACATTCATTTGAAAAAAAATAAAATTATTTGAGACTTACAAAGGCAAGAAGCATTTTAATAGCTTCTAATTTAACACTCGGTGCAAAAGTTTCATTATATTTAATACCCTCTTCTTGATTGAATCCTTGGACAACAAGTCTAGCCTAATGACTATACCAAGTTCATCAAGTATATTCCTAAATTGTTCCAATAGTGGAACACTTCTTAGGTCTAGGAACCAACTCTCATATATGATTTCTCTCAAAATTGTTCAATTCATCTTGCATAGCCAAAATCAAAACTCATCATCAAGTGCATCAAATATATTTTAGGTTCTACTTAAGATAAGAAAACTAGATTATCACATTCTCTTTGAGTTTGAGCTCTAGTCTTGACTCCTCTTGATTCATTATCAATGATTTGCTCGTTTGAATGGTTTTTAACAAGTCTTCAAGCTTTGGGCAAATTATGAGAAGCATTCATCGGCTCTTACTCTTAAGGGGATTGAAAATCACCTCTCTCTTTACTTGAGTTATCGAGATTCATTATTTTCAATGCCTTCGACAATGTACCTATCTCATTATCATCTTTTCTTGGATCCAAAAGGTTAGATTCTTCAACTATCATAGTACGTTTATTAAGAACACGAAAGTCTTACTAAAAGTGAAATATTCAAGAAAAATACCATCATCCGATTTTGAAATTTTTTTCTCAAGTTATCGTTGGATTCAAGATAAAACATTTGCATAAAAAAATACAAAAATGTGGAATGTTTGAAAAGTTTTGATAGTAAAGCTCAATGGAGTTTTCTTTAACATTAGACGAATCAAAACACAATTCAAAACATGACACGCCGTGTTGACGGGGTCACCCTAAAATATTTTGGCAAATCACATGAATTTAATAAAGTGTACGCCATTCGTTCAATAACATTATTTTGTTGTAGTGTTTTTCATGTAGAGAATGTGTGCTCAATGCCATGCTCATAACAAAACATTTCAAAATTTTCACTTTAAACTTCACTATCATGGTCTGTTTGGACACATATATTGTATAAATATTATTACATTGCTACATATATTATATAATAAATATTGCAAATAACTTGTCTTAATGTTCTAATTCATGCAGGGTATGATAGGGAGAAGATAAGCATGAAATTTATCCAATTAAATCTAAAAATTTAAAAGAAAGGAGATCGATTCAAATTTAAAGATTTTAGAAGTTATCTTATCTTAAAATTGGATATACCAGATAAGATAATATCATCTAATTTCAAAAAAAATAGATTGTTTGAAGACCCTGTCGATTTCGTTGAAGATAAATAGATATCTTATCAATTCTAGAAGACAAACTGAAAATTCAAGAGGATAAATGGATAGAGAGAAGATCAACGGATGAGATGAAGCAATTAAATTCAGATTCAGACTGGATATATTTTAGCATTTTAATCATAAATTTTGCTACCGAAACTCAAATATGATGATTCATGATGATCTAAAAAGAAAACTTAAAGGATACAATTCTTATGTTGATCACTGTTTCTAATTCTATCTTTTGAAAAGTCATATTCAGCAATTAACTCACCAACAAGATGCAGATCAGAATTGACTTATGGATAAATCAAGTCAAGTTTGGAAATAAAGGGAGGATTCAAATTCCAAAATAGCCATCTCCTCCTATCTTCATACACTTTATATCTCTCCAGTTTTCTTCTATAAATACTCTCATACCTCGAATGTAGAAAGGGCACCACTCCAGAGAGAGATTTAGGTTAGTTTAGTCTAGATACTTCTTTTCTTCTTCAATGTAATTTTTATTTTTTATTTTATTTTTAGGTTAGTGAGAGTTACATGATTAAAAGAGAGGAAGAGTTATTGTCAAGTGACACTATTTAATCTTTTCTTCAAGAAGCTTATATTGAAGGTGACAATCATTGGAGGTTTCTCCCTTTTCTTCATCGTACTCAATCTGGTCAAGCATTGCTTTGATGTTCTTCTTTCTACTACTTTACTTTACATTACTACACATCTAATCATGATATGTTAATCTACAACAGAGGTAAATCTTCTTCCTTTATCTCTTTTCTATTTTTCTATTTTAGTTTAATTTAACAATTTTCAATCAACACTCTCTTTTAATTCTTTTTCTTTGAACCCTTTTTTTCTTTTGAATTAACAAAACCATCTTAAATAATCTTCTTTTATGTCTTTTTATCTTTGATTTTTGTACCAACACTTTTCTTATCTCTTGTTATTTTCTTTTCTTTAATAAATAAAATAACAACAATACTACTATCTCTTCTTCTACATTTCCTTCTTAACTATTTTTATTTTCTTTTAAAACTGAGAAGATAACTCTTAAATTTGTTTTAGTTAACTAAAAGAAGCAACTTACTATAAAGCTTCCATCGCTGTCCCTCCCTGTGGATCACGACCCGTTAGCCTTAGGCTACATGGTAAAATCGAGGACCTAGCACTGTTCTTAAAAGTCTGTATTTTTCTATGCAGGTCAGGCTCGATCATCAACAAGTTTTGGTACCGTTGCCAGGGAGGGACGATAAGTTTTCTTTCTTCTTGATTTACTTTAACAATTTAACTCTTCTTCTTCTTTAATTTTGATGTACATGGACTAATTACAAAAAACTAGGAGCTGCAGTGAACATATTGCTACTCCGTGCCTCTGTCTAAGAAGACAGAGCATCAGAGCCCACAGCTGTGATGAACTACTAACTGTAGTTTCTTACAGATGCTTGATTTTCAGAGATTTAGCTCTCTGCAGTTATTAGTTTATCTGTTTAACTCACTCTATACATGTTTCTAATCAATAGTAACTTGTTACTTTGTAAATGTTAAAAGAAGTTTAGACTTTTGCATCTTAGGGCATCTTTCCATTTTGTTTCCTTACATTACTTTTGAAGAGTCCTGAAGAAAAATGTACATCTACATTGCATATAGATTAGAAAATACACTTGTACGTTATATTGCTTGGGTGTTATTTTTGCTATATACTTGCACACGAGCACGAAAATGATTTATGGACATATCCTTAAACAAGATAAGGTGGGAAAGTCATTACCCTTCCTTAGCCCTAAAAATCATCTCCTCACTCACTAACCCATCCTAACCTAAAATTGAGTAGACGTTGGCCCTAGAGACATCTCGGACTCAAATAGGGATTAATCTAAGGGGAAAGTTGTTAGAAGTTGACTCTTGCCAAATCGGTGTTTAAGGTTGAAAATTGAGGGGCGAAATCCCGAAGGCTAGTGGTTTGGATAATTAGGCCCGTTACTTAGGCATGGATACCTCCCACCAATTTTGCCCCTACCTGGCCGATTAACTTGCGGTCATGTTCTGCAATATACCTTCGTGGTTAATCAACATTTAGGAGTCGTCTTGGTCTAAGCTCTAGCCTAACATAAGCTAGATTTTTCTTTATTTTTTGTTTGTTTATTTGTATTTTTATTTGTTCTTGTGAAAATGGATTATAATTACAATTATTCTAATTATAACTCAAATTCATATTTCACCCCTACCTCTTTTAATTCAGATATTACCAACCCGGCATAATATAACTTTAACTTTAACCAACTAAGTATGTCAGATTGGTCTTTTCCGAATCATTATATGCCCCAATACCAGTATTATGAACAAGAATGGGACAAGCATCACCACTCTTCATTGAGTCGGCAGGGATTCAACTCCCCCGAGTCTTACTATCAACAAACTTACTAACAAATAACTTCATATACTCCAGACTAAGATGAACCTATAGAAGAAAAATCTTCTTTAGAAAAGACTGAATAAAAATCTTCTATAGAAAAGACTTTTGAAACGTTCCTTGAGTCCACATGACAAGTATAAATCATAATGGACTCAAGTCTCCCAAACAATTCCCAAATCCAAGATTCTTACTTTAATTTCTAGATCCAACCACAACAAGAAGAACATGTTGACTTAGAAAAGAGTATAGAATTCATGATTCAGTCCCAAAATGATTGTATTCAATCTTAAACAAATTGCCTCAAATCTCTCAATAGGTTAGAAGCAAAAGTGAGTCATTTGGTCAACACTATTAATGATAGGAATGAGAAAATTCTACCTAACATATTTTTGACCACTCCTGATTCTTTCAGCCATATTGGCGAAGAATCAAGATATCTTAGAGATTTTAACCAAGACTCAATTTCACCACAAAACTTTAAACTTGACCAATATCTATCCATTCACAAATTGGCAAGTTTTCATTTCAATGAGATTGAACGTGAAGATGAATGTGACACCGTTTCCCAATATTGTGATTTAGTTCTACTTTTTGAATCCATGTTGGCTCTGGTATCCTTACCCGATTTGGACCTTATTCCGATGCCAACACTGATTTCTATCCCCATAGAGCTTGAATATGAACCACCTATTTTGGATAGTCACATTCATTATTGGGAAATAAATGTGAACTTGAATTTTATGATTTGGACCAAACTCATGAACCAACTCTAGTTCTTGAACCTAAACTTGATTTGAGTTTTATTCCCAAGCCAGTTTCATTTCCCATTCCTTTCATTGATGAGTCCAAATCATACATTTCACAAAACTATATTCCATTGTTGGACCAAGGTCTAGAATAATATGACTCCGTGATGATATCCCAAAATTGGTCATATAACCGGAAAAATTTTATGCTAGGATCTTGCATGATCCTATTCACATTGGGGAGTATAAGAATGCTAATATGAAAGAAGACATAAAAGATGGGTTCCATGAAAATCTACAGTATCTAGATTGGGCAGAAATGCTTGGCCCAATGAGACCACCACTGGAACCACCACTTGAGGTGACAATATTCCTTCCCTCTCTCCTTTTTCATGTATTGTTGTATTTCATTCATACATTGCGGACAATGTATGAGTTAGGTGTGGAGGAGGGTTTACTAACATGCTAACTTCACTAATTAAAAAAATCCTTTCCTTAAAAACTTTTTAAAAAGAAAAATAATACTTTGACTTATTTTTGTAAAAAATTAAGTCAATTTTAAGGAATAAGAGGATCATAATTATGATTTCTTATACTTGATCAAAATGAAATTATTTGTTTGATTTTGAGGTTAGGAAGAAAGATTGAAACAATAATTTAGTCTTGATTTTTTACCTTGATGAAATATGCATACTTTATACACTTACACATTTAAGGCTCTAAAATAAGGATTCTTATGCCTTATAAAAGAAAAATATTATATAAAAAAATTCTCTAATTAAGCTGGGTATTTGTGCTTCATAAAGCAAAAGTATTCACGCCTAAAAGTGATTCATATAAATAAAATCATTAGTTTTGTGGCCTTATTTGCTCGAGTCTTAGATCCTTGGGGTGTTTTCTCACCCGGTGCCCTAAAACTGTCCGGTTTGGGAGTCACCGACTAAGGCTCATTACATAGGCGAATTAGAAAGCCTAATAGAGATAAGGGATATTACTGCCATAAAAAAAAGAAAAAAATGATAAGGCATAAGAGTTAGAGTTGAAGAATCCTGAGCCAAATTTTCATAGTCATAAGGTACATATAACTTAAGATAAAATAAAAGACTATATGAAAAATATAATTTTAATCCTTACCTTGATTGAAAATAAGTTTTTGAATAAAAATTAAGTTTAGAAATAACTAAGTTTTGATAATCTTATGACTTAAAGATTACTTGAATTTTTACATTAATACTTTAAATTTTTCTTTCAAAATGCGTTTTTAAAAAAAAAATACTAACAATTCATTTCTTTTTCTTCATGGATTTTGTGGGTGCAATCCACTGAAAACTCTCACGAGACAAAATTCGTCGTCCATGGGTAACCTAGAGGTTTAACAGCTTATTGCATGTGCTAAGTGTAACCGTGATTCCTACGAAAGTGAGTTAAGTTAGGTCAGTTTAGTTTTTCTTTTCTCTTTGTTTTGCTTGAGGACGAGTAAAAGATAAGTGTGGGGCCATGTTTGGAGACATATATTGCATAAATATTATTATATTTCTACATATATTCTGTAATAAATATTGCAAATAACTTGTCTTAATATTCTAATTCATGCAGGGTAAGATAGGGAGAAGATAAGCATGACATTTTTCTAATTAAATCCAAAAGTAGAAGAAAGGGGATCGATTAAAATTCAAAGATTCTAAAAAATATCTTATCTGAAAACTGGATATATCAGATAAAATAATATCATCTCATTTTAAGGAAAAAATGGATTGTTTGAAGACCCTATGGTTTCGTTGAAGATAAACAGATATCTTATCAATTCTAAAAGATAAATTGAAAATTCAAGAGGATAAATAGATAGAGAGAAGATTAACGAATGAGATGAAGCAATTTAGATTCAGATTCAGACTAGATATATTTTAGTATTTTAATCATCACTTTCGCTGCCAAACTCAAATCTGATGATTCATAATGATCCAGAAAGAAGACTTAAAAGGCTACAATTATTATGTTGATCATCGTTTCTAATTCTATCATTTGATAAGTCATATTCAACAATCAACTCGCCAATAAGCTGCAGATCAGAATTGAATTATCGATAAATCAATTCAAGTTTGGAGATAAAGGGAAGATTCAAATTCAAAAATAGCCACCTCCTCTTATCTTTATACACTTTCTATCTCTCCGATTTTCTCTTATAAATACCCTCATACCTCGAAGGCAGAAAGGGCACCACTCCAGAGAGAATTTAGGTTAGTTTAGTTTAGGTTTTTCTTTTCTTCTTCAATGTATTTTTTATTTTTTTATTTTATTTTTAGGCTAGTGAGAGTTATATGATTAAAAGAGAGAAAGAGTTATTGTAGAGTGACACTATTTAATTTTTTCTTCAAGAAACTTATATTGAAGGTGACAATCAACGGAGATTTCTCACTTTTCTTCATCGTACTCAATCTGGTCAAGCATTTGCTTTGATGTTCTTCTTTCTACTACTTTACTTTACATTACTTCATATCTAATCATGGTATGTTAATCTACAACAAAGGTAAATCTTCTTCCTTTATCTTTTTTCTATTTTTCTTTCTTGGTTTGATTTAACAATTTTCAATCAATACTTTCTCTTTTAATTCTTTTTTTTAAATTTGTTTTTTCTTTTGAATTAACAAAACCATCTTAAATAATCTTCTTTTATCTCTTTTTATTCTGATTTTTGCACCAAACTTTTCTTATCTCTTTTTATTTTCTTTTCTTTTATAAATAAAATAACAGCAATACTACCATCTCTTCTTCTAAATCTCCTTCTTAACTATTTTTATTTTTAAAAAACTAAGAAGAGAACTCTTAAATCTATTTTAGTTAACTAAAAGAAGAAACTTACTATAAAGTTTCCATCGATGTCTCTCCCTGTGGATCACGACCTCTTAGCCCTATGCTACACGGTAGAATCGAGGACCTAGCACTATTCTTAAAAGTCGGTATTTTTCTGTGCAGTTCAGGCTCGATCATCAACAGTCACTTCTAATTTTTATAATATAGTAACCACATTCTCTTTGAACACGTTTGCAAAAACTTGCAAACGAATCGAATGCATCACTTTTGGTTGTCAAAATGAAACCCAAGTAAACGAGAAAAATCATCGACAATAACAAAAATAAAGTTTTTTGCCACCAAACTAGTTATCCTCATAAGACCAAATAAATTCATATGGAGTAACTACAAGGGTTTAGAAGTAGTTACTATTTTCTTGTGGTAAAATGAAGTCTTAACTTGCTTATTTATCTTGCAATCTTTATAAGTCAAGTTTTTCAGAATTTTAAGTTTGAGTAGCCCTCTTACTAAAGACTTCTTACTGAGCTTCCCAATAAGTTCCCATTTTGCATGCCTGATTCTCTCACATCAAAGCCTTGCCTCTTGATCTAGAGTACTTAAACACTTAACATTTTGATTAGTAAAATCATTAAGCTCAATAGTATAAATATTTCTCTCTCTATTAGCCTCAAAGACCAGCTTACCATCATTACTAATAATCAAACATTTAGTATGCTTGAAAGTAACATCCAAATATACGTCATACAATTGACTCACACTAATAAGGTTAGCTTTCAAACCATCAACAAGTAAAAATTTTCTAAGGTGGTAGATGGAGATTTATCGATATTGCATATATCAACAATGTTACCAACTTCATTGTCTCCGAAGGTAACCGTCCCACCTTGTATCATGAATAGCGACGCAAATAGATGTTGATTGCCTGTCATATGCCGTAAGAAACCGCTATCAAGTTACCACTTCTCTATGTCTTAAGAGAACCCACATCTACATATCACAAAAAAATGGTGTGTGCTTAAGTGCCCACACTTTGTTGGGTCTTTGGGGGTTAGTAGCACGTTTTGGAGCCCACATCAAATGAGGATAAGCATAGAAATAATTTCTAATATCACAAAATGTCCTAACATGCCCATGTTGCATACAATATACACAAATGATATTGGATCTATATCTATTGTTGTAACTATCATGATTTCTAAAGCATGTGTATCCATGATTGTGATACTTCCTAGCATGATTTCTTCATGAGTGAACGGAACCATGAGATTTCACATGCGAATGAGTTGTAGATATATGTGGTGTAGCTAGTTTAGCATGCAATTCATTTTTTCACTCTTGAGTGAGCCACTTTCTTTTTCTAGCTTCTCAAGGGTACTCTTGTGAGAGTCAAACTTAGCAATGTACTCATCTTTGAGCTTGAGCAACTCTTCTATCTAAGATTTACAACATGCTTGTTTTTTTTGAGAATAAAATATTTCTTGCTCAATAACTTATAATCTTTTTTCAAATCACAATATGCATCTTCAAGTTCTCCTAGAGTAAGATCATCGCAATTGGAAATTACCTTATTTTCATGAGCCATGAAGCATATGTTTTGTTCACCATTACGAGATTGGCCGTTTCATTTTGCTTTTTATCAAAGTCACTTGGTTTGAATTTCTCCCAACCAACATATAGAGCCTTCATGTATCCCAGTTTGTTACATTCAAAACAAGTGGTGGAAGAAGTTTCTTTTCTATAGATAGCTTCGGTTGATATTTCTTCTTGAAGAATTTCTTCTTTTCTGATTAGAAAGGTCTTCTTGCAACAAGGTCGACATTCTCACCATCATCATCTTGAGATTTACTTTATTTGGATGTCGAATCATCACTAGTGCCTTTGAGAGCTAATCCCTTTCTTCTTGCATTGAGTCTTCAACTTCCTCGCTTTACCGTTGAGCTTTCAACTTGATTTTGGCATTCTTCAAAATTTTCATGAGTTCTTGGAATTTTAGAGTGTTGATGTCATCCACCATCTTAAGAGGATGGATGATAGTATTCCATTCCTTGGGGAGTGATTTTAAGACTCATCTCGGCATCTGTCACATCCTTCCTAAGTGCTTGAAGCTCATTCCCTTGTACCTATTGAAAAATTCATCAATAGCATCATTAAATTTCATGAAAAATATCTCTAAATATTTAACAAGCATATTAGTTTTACTCTTCTTCACTTGACTTGTACCCTCATGAGTAACTTTGTAGTGATAAAAAATTAACCTTCACAAGATGACACCACGTGTCCAAGCAACCAGGAGACTCCGTCACTCCATATCCTTCCGAAGCCAGTTCAGTCCACACTAAAGTCACTCTTCACCATGAGGATACTTATGTCCCAGTAGCTCCGATGCTCTAAGTTATCCAGGAGCTCTCTTCATTTCAAAGACTTCAATTCCAGATAAGGCAACCACGACAATAGTCATCCCTAATCTCCATCGACATTTACGCAGCCTAATCTTCCCTTATGTTTGAAACATGTAACACCCTCCAGTGTGGATAGTTATGGACAGAGTGTTGGCCCAAAGGTCCATCACCCTAGTTTTGATGATGAGTAACTCATGTAGTTATATAATAATCTTGTGCTCATTTAGTTTCAGATTTTAAATCAAGATGTTAGTAGGTATTTAGCTTCAACAAAAGATTCGAAGTCAAATTTTGAAGCTAGCACGTGTTGATTCAAGAGCTCGCACTTTAAGATCCATTAAGTACTCAAAGGGGAGTCTAGCTCATGGATCAAGTTTGGACCAAGTCAAAATAGAGAAAAAGATTTTCAAGAGAAGATTTGCAAGAAAACTTGAGTCTAAGTTTATAAGTTTAAGACTTTTATTTTAGGATAAAATATAAAAGATAGATTAGTTATGGATTGCTCAAGCTTACACACACATACAAAACTTTGGTTTCAAAAATATGGTTTTGATTTTCATGATTAAATTGTATATCTCAAAACTAGTTCACATGTTTATAATATATGTTAATTTTTCATCACATATTTGTACTTCATAGTATTTCAAATGAACTTAATTTTTATGAGATTTATGAATATTTTATGATATTTAAAATGAATTTAAAAATATCTTTAATAACCGTAAAAAAATGTGTTTATGGGCTGCTTGCGGTCGGCCGATCGGTCGGCTGAAGGCTGAGCCGGTCGACCGAGCGGTCGGCCGACGTGCACAAGACGTGCACAAGCCTATGTGGCTGAGCTCGGCCGACCGACCGGCTGACCGCAGTATAGATCGGCCGACCAACCGGTCGAACAACTGAGTTTGCAGAACTCTCAGGTTTTCTCGGCCGACCGGGCGGCCGACCGTTCTGTTTATCTGCTCGACACCCTTATAGTTTTTTTTACCATAACTTTTTATTCTTCTAATCAATATTATTTAAATTGCATTTCAAAGATAACTTTCAAGGATACATTTCTTATTCAATAATCATTTTCTTATTCAATAATGATGTGAAATATTGGGTTGAAGTCTATTCTTGTTTTAAAAATAGTTTACAGTTTTTGGTTTGACACCTTTCAGTATTGTAATAATGTTCTACTGTGAAAAGATATTGAATTGATTTAAGTTGCATTAGAAAGAAGACTTTAAGATCTACAAAGTTATCCTATATACTTATTTCCACATTCTAACATTATAGGCCATAAAATTGTGCTCATTTTAACCTACTGCACAGTCTGGGTCTGAGGTCGGTCGACCGGGCAGTTGACTGACAGACCATTTTGGCAGTTTTTGAACCATAACGATTAGTTTTTCTTGGCCTGTAAATATGGGGTTTTTGGGTGAGTTTTAAACAAGTTTTTTAAAAGCTTATTTTTCCATCTTTATTTAGAGACTTTCCAGCAAGTTTTTAGAGCTTCATTATCATATCAAAAGAGTGTTTATTAAGAGTGATTCTCTTGAGTTTTCAAAATCTTTTTCTTGAGTTTTTTAATTTCCAAATCTATATAGTTTATCACATAAGCTTGAGCCTTTTCAGTGTCGCATCTATCTTATAGGATCCTTGTTTATATGAGTGCTTGTTGGTAATCAAGAGAAACGATCACCAAGTATTCCAACTATTGTATTTGAAGGAGTTGTAGAGGTTGCGGCCTCGACGAGCTTATGGGTTCGCATGTGTTGTTCTTGCGCGAACAAGTGAGGCACGTGTGAGTCCAAGTGTTCTTAAGGGAGCTCGTTGTAAGTGTTACTCCACCGAGTGATTTTACGGGATCGATTCTAGTGGAAATCCTTCATAGTGTTGAATGCGGGGACGTAGAGCAAGTGTGTTCAAACCTCGAAACAATTCTCCTGTGTTTGCGATTGCTTATCTCTCTCTCACTTGTGTTTATATATCTTGCATGCTTATATTATTCATCTCTTTATATGCTAAATATATTTGTACTAAATTGATATATTGCTTGGGTTGTTTGTTTGCTTACACTTGTATTCAACTAAAAGAGCCATAGTGGCACCTCAACTCTTAATCTAGAGGAATCTTGAGGAGATAGTTTAGAGCCCTTCACCAAAAATTCGGCCACACTCTTGTGTTATACTTTGTGTGTTTGCATAATAGTTTTAAGTTGCATAATTAGTTTTTAATTCCTCATTAGTTTTGTATTTGATTAGCTTGTCACCTATGTATCCCCCCTCTAGGTGACTTACATAGAGGCAGATTTTCTTGCATGAAATCTCAACAATCAAGCTCTAGTAATCACGACGTTACAACAAATCAACATGTGCAGATCTTGCAGTTATGAGGATCACGCCCATACCATCCGCTTCCAGACAAAAAGATTAGTCAAGCATAAATATACCTTCACTTCCAATGAAAAAAAAACCTTTTTAATCTTCTGTTTTTTCAGTTAAGCCCAGCAATGAGATATGGCAAATAATTCTTGCAATTTCTGTAACCTGTTCTCCTCCTCCTTCCTGTGATTTTTTTCGATTAAGCATAATATATAATGTATAGACGGAGATGTTAAGCTCCCCTACACACGTGTATGATATAGAGAAGAGAGGTCAAACTCTTCTTTATAAAATACAATATAGAAGTGACGTTAAGTTAACTCCTCTGACATATGTGCAGCGCCATCCCCAACTCATCGACATGAGTAAAGAACATTCCCGAAGGTGGGCAGTACAGCTCAAACATGGCAAAGAAGTTGGACACACTTATCTCGATTCCGTAACAGGTTGTTCAACTGCCTCACGGAATCAAAGCCTCCTCAAATCTGCATCAAACTGCTCCAAGACATACAACCCACAGCTTCAGAGCAAGTTGTGCCTAGCGAAGCTCTAAAATCTGACACCAGGTGGTTGCCATGAACCCTGACGTACTGGTTGATGAAGGTCTGTGCCATCGCAGGGTTTTCCCCAACTGGGGCGTCTTGACCTACTTTTCCGAAATGCAGGCCGAGCACGCTCCGAGGAGGACCAGACCGACTGTAACTGAGGGGTGTCAAAATCCCCATATGAATTGAATCCATGGACCGGGTCACAAACCACTTCATCTTCCTGGGCGTCGTCACCGATTGGAAGAACGAGAGGGGAAAGTGTCACTTGATTGATGGGATATAATACTTTTCACCCTCAATTTTACAAATCCATTGACCTCCCCAGCGAGAAGTTGCTGGTCAGTGTCGGGTGTCGCATCCTCGGATATGAAATTCGGCTTCCTGTGCATAACCTGCTATCTTCAAGTGAGGTAGTGGTCAAAATACTTCTTGTCACATGCTCATCAGCTGTGAGAAGTAGTGCATCTCTTTCGGGCGAGCTTCTATTACTAAAAAGTGAAGCTTGACTCTGGAACTGAAAGTGTACGCTCCAATCCATTCCTCTTACTGATCCGAATAGACTGTTGGTCGGATCGAGAGTGTAGTGCACTGCAAAAAGGGCAAAAACAGGCATGTTAGCATCTGAAAAGAAAAAACAGAACATGCAAAAGCTCTCAAGTCTTAGCTACTAAGACTTCACCTGAGAGGCAAGCTGACCTCGCCTACAAGGCTGAGACATAGCCTCGCTTGAAAGTCTAAAGTTAGCCTCGCCCAAACGGCTGTAACACCCCATTCCTGGAATACGTACTTGGTTACATATTCAGCTTTTTCAATCATATTTTTTAATTTACTTTCTATATTTATTTTTGTTTTATGATTATTTATACGATCATTTTGCATTTGATCTGGATTCGTGGACTCGGAGTCAGCCTCAGTATGAACCGGGAACCGATCCTCATGTATAGCTCGATTTGATCTTTCCGATAGTAAGATTTGACCAATTCAGTTTTAAATATCATTTTTCAATATTTTATATTTTTCATGAATTTTTGAAATTTCAGAATTAAATTGTAAGATCTTCAAAATTGGCATCGACCGATGCCGTGATCAATTCTCAGATTTTTAATTTATAAATAGAGTTGAGCTTTTAAAAACCGCTTTCATATTACTTATTAAAATCTCCTTTTCTCTCTAAAAGTATTCTTGGAAAATTTTTAGAAATTTTCAAAGTTCCACCAGTTTTGGTGTCGACAGGTATCACTGGTTGATTTCAGAATTTTTAATTTGAAAATAATATTTTATTTCTAAAATTGATTTCATATTGTACCTTAAGATGATATTTTCTACCTCCAGGTATTTTTGGGGATTTTTCTGAAATAATTGATATTTCCTGATATTAAAATTAATATAATTTATTTTGGAATCTTTCCTTTCTTTCTTTCTTTTCCTTTCTTTTCTTTTTTCTTGGTTTCCCCTTCTCCTGTGCACACCCATGAGGGCCAACTTTCCCCATCACCCTCAATCCCATCTCTCTTTCACTCTCTCCTTTCATTCTCCCTTTTCTCCTCTCCCTTTTTCTTTCTTCTATACCCTCTCTTCTTCTTCATCCTGAAGACCGCCGCCGCCGCTCCCCTCGGCTAGCGCCGCCACCCGACGTTGATGACCCCCAGCTCCGGAGAGCCTGGGGCTCTCTCTCTCTCTCTCTTCTCTCTCTCTTTCTTTTCCTTTCTCCTTATTTATTTTCTCCCTCTCCCTCTCCCTCTTCTCCCCTCTCAAATTTGCCACCTAGGGGGCAGATCTGCCACCGACCATCCCCTGGTGGTTACCCAGCGACGACCAACGCCATGACCTCCACCTCTCTTCTTCTTCCCTTCTTCTTCTTCTTCTTCTTTTTTTTCCTCTTTTCTTTTCCCCTTTCCTCCCTCATTCTCTCTCCCTCTGTGGGGACCGCCGGCGGATAACGTCACCATTGGCCAGCCAGGCTGGCTGGTCACTCTCCTCTTTCCCCTCTCTCTCTCCTCTCTAGATCTCTCTCCACCTTTTTTCTTCGCTTTCTCCTCTCTCTTTCAGTTTCTCTCTCACCTTCCTCTCTCTTCTTTGGTCATGGACGCCGCCGGCCAGGGCCGCCGCAGGCCATCACTGGCCGGTTGTCGCCGGCCAGTCCCCTCTCTCTGTTCTTCTCTCTCTATCTGTTTCTTTCTCTCTCATGCTTTTCTCTCTTAATCTCTCTATTTTCTCTCTCTACAAATGAAACCACTATCTCTCTTATGGTGATTGTGGGTGTGGCCCATGCACCTGTATCTATAGTTTTGAGATTTTTCGGAGTCTTCTGTAATTTTTAGGAGAGTGTTCTCGCATTTCTGGGTACCCTGCTTTGACGGGTGTTTTTATTGTATTCTCTGAGATTTGTATTATAATTTTGGGATTGTATACTTGTATCGGTGAATTGGTAGTGGACAAGTGTATTCTGCGGTGTGTGTATTTGTATCAGTGTTGTAGACCTGTACCGAGATTTGTATGTGGCTGAATGCCTAAGATTGCTTATAAAAACCTATGACGAATGTATGTAATAGTGTAGTTTACTTCCTATACATATACACTGTCAGTGATGTGCCTTATTACTGCTTTATAACATGAATGGCTGACCCTTCGTGGTCATTTAGCCTTCGGGCTCTCTACTTAGCCTCTAGGCTTATCCGCTCTGCAGTTTTATGTCAGCTTTTGGGCTTAAACCCTTTGGGTTTTCTAGCTTTGTCGAGATCCTAGCTAAGCCGTGTGACTGTGTAATTAGCCCATTGGACACCTTGATAGGCACAACTTACTTATGCTCCAGCTTGGCTTAAACCCTTGGGTTTTAATAACTATAACGTGCGTCTGTGAGCCAAGCTTGATTTCGCAGCCTCGTCAGGCACAGTCTAGTTATATATCTACTTGTTTAGTCTCCCCTCTTCCCCGCTTGTTGGTCTCTTGCATGTTATTCATATATGCTTGTGCTGTTTGGTATTAATATCTCCTGTAAGTACTCCACAGCCTTCAGGCTTAACTGCTCGTGCTTCTATACTATAATCTCCTGGTTTAACCTCTCTGAGGGGTTTTTAAAGTCCTCTGGACTTTCTATATGCTACGCCTGGTAGGAAGACCTAGCGTCAGTACTTTGCCGCTAACTCCATTCAGGCGTAGTAAGCACGCCTGTACCGTGAGCGATGGCGTTCATATGCATGCTGCGACATGCACGTTTAGCTGTGCTACGAGTGGTCACCACGCCGAGCATGATAGCATCTAGTGTTGTACGTTTGCTTCACTCTAGACCTGCTTAGCTCTGCTTGGATGTTCGCTTACTTGTCTGCCCACTTGCTTGCTTGATAATCTCACTATTATTCTTTCCTTGATAGTTGGAAGAGTTCAAAATCATTACTTATACTATTTTTCAACTCTATAGTTTTTCTGTATTTGTATCGATCCCCTGTATCAATACCGTTTTTCTATATTTATACCGATCCCTTATATCAGTACCATTTTTCTGTATTCGTACCGATTCCCTGTATCGATATATTGTGTTATACAATAGTGATATCTACTGTGCTTATTACTTAGCATGTCATTACTTGACACCTGACTCTGCCTAGTATCACTTGATACCTGTTTGATATCACTTATCACCTACCACCTGATATATTACTGCTTGCCTTGTGATTGTCATATTTTGGGAATCCTGTCTTGATATCCTGTATTATATACATTGACCTATATTCTGGTACTTATTTTCTCCTTTCTATCCTACCCCTGCATTCTCGTAATATGATAATTACATAATAATACACTATAAAAAGACCAACCTACATCGAGTAAGGGGGAAACTGATGGACTTCAAGTGGTAAATATGTTTACAGCGGTGGTATTAGGTCGTTGTACAACTCAAACTTCCAGTCTTCTGAGGGGAGCGCTGGCTCTCTGCCTCCTGTTATATTCCTGAATGGGCAGAATATATAACCCACTTCCTGTTTGCCTAGCGATAAGTTCCGGTTCAGTATCGGAACATCCTAAGTTGTGGTCTCGCGTATGTATAGGACCCATTGTAAACATAACCCATTGGTCTTATCATCAGTTTCCAATAACAACCTCGACTTACTCATATATGGATGTATGTGGGATGGAACGTACACCTGTACACATACTTAGATATATCGGTAGGATGAGTAATAATAATATATTAATTAATAACTCGTTATGTTGTTTTGCAATTTGGATTGTATTCATTCAGATTATGATAACGTGCGGTATATGGTATATAGATAAGGGTTTCCTTATTTGGATAATTTCTTCGACGTACTTATCTCATGAAGCCGTAATCTGGGTTGTACCACTGGGTTTGCCATATTTGCTTTCATCGGGTTTTTAATTCAGATTTTCAGTTTTATTATTATTATATTATATACTTCTGGTTTTACCCTCAGTGTACTACTCCACAGATTTCCTGCTGTTACCATATTATACATAACATGTCTCTTGCCTGATATTACACTTGAAGTACTATGCATAATCTCCTGACTTGCTTATTCTTGGTCTTATATGGATTCTTTAGTTACCATATAATTACTGATTTCTAATGATTTATACTGTTCTCTTTAGCTATTATTGTGGACAGCTCAGGTTGTGCGTACTCAGTCAATGGAGACATGAGGTATATAGTATAGAGATGAGGGTTTTCCTGTTTGGATTATCCCCTTGAGGTATCAATCTCATTAATCAATCTGCTGGGTTCGTACAATTGGTTTTGTCACTTCTATTCATCTCATCACTTAATACCTCTTTGGCGTGTATGCTCATGATACGATTTTCAATGCATGCTTTTGATTTAGATTTATAGATACACGTGTGCATGTCCCTGCATGCCATTTGACATTCATCTTGCCACTCATTGGGGAGTTTTTGACTCCCCTAGATCTGCAAGTCCAGATCCCAGAGCTTGAAACTTATGGATTCTCTTAGTTACTGATCAGAGTGGCGCAGCGGAAGCATGGATCATCGGCAGACCATATAGAGCCCTTTCCTTCCAGGCCCCCTGATAGGTTCTCAAGTTTTCTTTTTATAACTCGTGAGCAACTTTTGTACTATTCATAATTGTGTATCTCTTTGTATTCTCACATTTGTGTGTATTGGTGATGTAATATCCTTATAATAATATGTCACTAATTGAGTATTTTACCTGCACACAAGAATACAGAATTTCAGAACTTTTAGAACAATAGTGCAAGGTGCTCACTTCTACCGCTATAGCAAGTGGCTATATGGGTCGCGATCCATAAGGAGGGACTAGCGATGGAATCTTTATTAGCAAGTACTCTTTTAAGTTACAAAGAATGGTTAAAGATCTTTTTTTAGTTCTTTAAAGAAAATGAAAAAGAGTTAAAGTTAAGTTAGAAAGAAAGTGGCAGATAGAGAAGGAGATGAAAATGGAAGTGGATATGTACAAAGAAGTTAAAAAAGAGTGAAAGAGATTTGGAAGATTGTGGTGTTGGTAATTCACACTAAAATTAAAAGAAAAGAAAACTAAAACTAAAAAAGTTACTTACCTCTTCGGCACATACTTACCTTTGACCGTATCGACGATGTATCTTTGGTTGAAGGTGAACGAAGTATGACAAATAGGATCTTGGCCACTCCCGTATCACACTATGAATTGAAGGGGCAAGCTACACTACCATAGAAATGGATATCCATCATCATAAACCATCAACGACACTTGCAAAGGCAAGGCAACTTCGAGGCTATCGGTTTCATTTGGATTCACAAACACAGAAGAGGGAAGTAAACGAAAACAAGAGTAAAAAAGAAAACGAAACTTCGATTCGATTCAAATAACAATGGAAGAAAAGATCACTAACATCGGTGTCACCTTCAGTACAAGCTTGCTCTTATTCCTCCATGAAAGTATCCTCTCCACTCAGTTACACAAAGAAAATAAAAATTACATGAAAGAAAATAAAAAAAACTTAAGTTACAAAATACAAACTAGCCTAAATTCTACTCTCTGCTTGGTCGTACCTCTTTGCCTTTGAGATTGCAAGCATTTATAGGAGAAATGCAGAGGTTAGAGGAGTATGGAGATAGGGAAAGCTGGATATTTCTGTTGGCCCAGAGGCCTTTCACTCTAGTTTTGATGATGATTAACTCATGTAGTTATAGTTTACTAATAATCTTGTGATATTTAGTTTCAAATATTTAACCAAGAAATTAATAAGTGATTAGCTTAAACAAAGTATTTTGGAGCTTTCACATGGTGATTCAAGAGCTCGAGCGTCAAGTTCTCATCTCGCACTCGGTTGGAGTCAAGCTTGGGGAATTGCGTTTGGATCGAGTCAACTTGGAGATAAGAAGGCTTTGGTTTGTTTACTTAAGATTTAGTTTACATCCATTGTAAAGATTAGATAGTGTGATATGCTCAAGTTCACAACACACACACACACGTTTCATGTTTATTAGTTTTGGTTTTCAGTTTAACCGATCTTGGTTTTCATGAATAGATAGAATCAAAATAAGTTTACATGGTTAATGTATATTAGATTTGATCTATATACATTTATGCTTCATCTACTTAGAAAAACTTATTTTGATATACTATTTGTGTTTGGTGTTTTGTATTTAGACAAAACTTATTTTTGGATTTAATGTCAAAAACATAGATATAATACCTTTCATGTATATTGGATTCTATCCATATACTATATGCTTCAAAGTTGTTTAAATATCATATTTTTGTATTTATATATGTTTTGGAAAAATCGGGTTTCCATTTCAAATATCCAACTTTTGGAAAATACAGAATTTGGTTTAAGGCAAAATTTTCAAGTCAAAAAAATGGTTCAAAAAGTTTGAAATATGTGTTGAATTTTTGTCACACATGTTTGTATTTTAAAGATATAACATGAACTGATTTTTGTGGAATTTATGTGTTTTTATGGGATTTAATCAATTATAAAAACCCAAGTTTTTAAGACCTGATTAAGCTGGACTGGCTGACTGCCGGTCAACCGGGCTGGTTTGACCATAGCAGTGGGCGGTCGATCGGGCCGGTCGACCGACGTGCACAGAACGTGCACGCAGCCAAGCTAATGGGCTGGTCGACCGGAACGGTCGACCGCCAGAGAGCCTCTGCTCTCTAGAAATGGCCCTGGTCGACCGGCAGAGAGCTCTGCTCACTGTATCAGCTCGGTCGACCGGCCAGAGAGTCGTTACTCTCTGGATCCAGTCCCGGTCGACCAGGCGGTCGATCGGTAGGCACAACGGTCAAAAATTTGACCGTTGGCCGGTCAACCGAAAGGTCAATCTGGCCCTTTTCAGCTGCCAACGGGCAGATTTCCAAATGGGTTATAAATACCCCATTTAAGTTGGTTTTTCAACAAGAATTTTTAAGAGCAAAATTTTCATCTTCTCAAGTATTTAATACAAGTTTTCACAAGAGTTTTTAAGCTTAAAGATTTGATCTTTATTTGTTTTAAAAGGGTTGGAAAATTCAAAGAAAAAGAAAGTCTTTGGGATTGATTTTGATCTTCATTTTTGTATCTTTCTAGAAGTTTTTCCAAGAGTTTTTCTTTGTGATTTTGATTTCCAAACTCTTTATTTCTCACACTTGAGCTTATCATTCTGTCCTATCTATAGGATCTTTGTTTAGATTTGGTTTGTGTCTTTGTGATCACCAAGTGTAAACCTTCCATTCATTGTGATATCCCTCTAGTGAGAAGTGATCGAGTTGTTATCCCTCAAGTGTGAGGTGATAGTGGAAGTGGTATTTGGCTCTCTCTAGTGAGCGGTGGAGATTGTGTTGGAATCCCTCAAGTGTGAGGTGATTTGTTGTTTGGCTAAGTGCCTATCCCTCTAAGTGTACAGGTGATTTGTTTGTGCCTTGCCTCTAGTGAGAGGTTGTATTGGTTGAGAGAGGAGTTGTGTACTCCCAATTGTATTTGCCCCAAATCCTCAGTGGAGGTACCCTGTGTGGGAAGTCCTGTGTGGACGAGTTAGTGAAAATCCTTCTGTGTGAAGGCGGGGACGTAGAGCTGTGTGCTCGAACCTCAAAACATATCTTGATATTTATGTTTGATGCACTTTCTCTAACTCTCTCTTACATTGTGCATTGTATCATTTTTTCATATCATATACATGCTTGTGTTGTTTGTGTGTGCCCATACTTGTGTTAACCAAGAGAGCTTCATATAGCACCTCAACTCATATTTAGAGGAATTCAGAGGAGTTAGTTCAGAGCCCTTCACCGAAAATTCGGCTACACTCGTTGGTTACACTGAGTGTGTTGCATTAAGTTTTTAATTCCGCATAATAGATCATTAGATTAGCCTTATACCTATTCACCCCCTCTAGGTGTACTTTCAATTGGTATCAGAGCCTACGCTCCTGATATTAGGTTTAACCACCTAGGAGTGTGATCTTGGTTTGCTAATCTAGATTTGCATTTGCACACTTATATTGTTTACACACACTCATGGACTTCATGACCCCTCCTATATTGATACTTCCAACATCGTTTTTTGGAAGGCTAGGATGTCCATGTACCTAAAAAACCTAGGCTTGCATGTTTTCCTTGCCGCTACCAAGAAATCCTATCTTGGTAATAGTAAGCATATAGAGGCCAATGCATAAGCCCTTGAGGCACTTAGAAGCATGCTTAACAAAGAATATCTTATGATAGTTTCTAACTGTGATTCCGCCTTTGCAGTATGGAACACGTTGACCTCCTCCAAGCTTCAAACGCCAACCATTGTGGAGGATGAATCTAGTAGAGAATCCGAGCAACATTGCTACATGGTCCAAGGGAATGACTCCCTTGAGGTATACTCGGAAACTCAATTAGATGATGATGATGCTAGTTCTTCTAGTCATGATTATATTGATGTCAATGCTTTAAATGAAGAACTTTCAATTTTTGTGAAAAATTGCTTGAAAAATATGAATCTTCGAAAAAGAAAAGTTTTGGACTTAACAAAGAAAATAAGGATTGTGTTCAAAACTTGATTTGGCTTTACAAGAGAAGGTTGAGATTTCAAATGAGTGTCTCTTTGAAAACCCAACTTGAACTTATTTTAAATGAAAACAAAATTTTAAAAAGTAAAAATGATTGTGAAAATGTTTTGAAGAAAAATGAAGTTCTATCTTCAAAACTTGTTATTGTTTAAAGGAAAATGATTCTTTGAAAAACAAATTGATTTGATTTCAAAAGAATTGAAAGATTGCTTAAATGAAAATAAAACTTTGAAAAATGATTTAGACTCTCATGTTTGCCATGCTAGTGTAGCTTCACATTCTAGCTCACCTATTGCATGCACCTCTTCTTCCATGATTGAAAATAATATATCTATGCTTAAGAAGAGTGTTGATTGTTTGGGCTCCACTTTGAGCCATTATGCCATGAACCATACACGTTTGGAATCTATGTTTCGAAAGAAGCAAGTTCCTCCTATACATGCACACATGCTCCTCACGTTCACACCCATTACACAATGTATGCTCATGTGTACACATGTACACATTGTGGACTAAGGGCCACCTTACTAAATTTTGTTACGATAGGATACATGATTCTAATTTAGCAAACAAATTTGTTTGGGTTAGGAAAGGAGCTAACCCCCATGGACCCAAAGGAGTATGGGTACCAAAGACCACTCCTATTTTATTTGATGTAGGTATGGGCTCTCACATGAGAGTGATAGTGCCTTGAGGTGGATGCGATCTGAGTTTAAAGAGGACAAATTTGGATGCATCACTTTCAAGGGGAGTTTGGTGGGAGGACCACCTTGGTTTGGACACATAGAGATGTACCCTCATGGTTTTGGTAACGATCGTTAAACTTTCATTTATGTTTACATGCTTTTCATATTGTTGATTTTTAGCATGTCATGCTTTAATGTTCATTATGCCATATGTCATGATTATTAGACTTATGACATACATGATTAGTATTTAAGATCACCCATGTTTAATACAGACATATACCTTTGTGTTCTCACATTTATTTTAACTATTGTGTATATCATAGGTCTAATGGATGTGCATTTACGTAATGATCATATAAGTTTTGTTTTGATTTTTATGCTTCATTTTGATTACATATTTAGATGTTAGTTTTCATTAAAACTTGGATATATACTTGTACAACTAGTGAGCCACAAATAGATTATTATATGTTGTGCTTGAATGCTCATTTGCACCCATTAGATGTACTATTATAGTCTAGTTTTGATGATTCATACATTTTGACTTGTATTCTATATTTTTGTACATGTTTCATGTTTATGTTAAACTTCATGTATATGTCTATTTTGTCTAAATTATTGGTTATACATATACATCCTTGAGCCACTTGCCTTCATGCATATACTTTTATGAACTCGTTCATGTTTGGATATGTTTGTATACTCTAGTTTGTATCAAACATACATATACCTTGAAGGATTCTACTTTTGATGATTTTCATGTTTTAAGAAATTTCATATTAAGCGTGATTGCTTATTTTCATGATGATATGTTTCACAAAACTCTTATATACTCACTTTACTTAATGTTTTCTCATGATTTTGTTTTCATGAGTATGATATGTGCCCTATAGTTTTTGAGTGTTGATGATCGTGTGACTTACATGTTTTTCATGAAATATATTTTTATTTTATTCCTTACTTGAAGGATTTCGTACTAGTTTACAAGTTTATCATTAAACTAGTTGCGGTATTCTTCATATGGTAGAGTTTTCAAACGTATTTTAACTATTTTCAAACTTATTTTTAAAAATCCCTACCTATCCAGGGGCGGTTGGTTAGACGACCATGCCTTGTATGCTCATATTGAAAATCTATTTAAACATGTGCATGAATGGGTGGTAGGAAGTATGAGTATATACTTAATTCTCATTATAGTTTCAATTGGTATCATTGTATCTTTTCAATTGGTATCACTATTGACATTCTTTTGTATACTCATATATGTTTTTATATATGTATTTATGTTTTAATTGTGCTTACTATTTCTTTATTTCTTTGAGCACAAATTTGGTTATGCTAAACTTGATTTAGTTCTTAATGATAATTATTTAAATTGGTATTTTTACAAGCTTATGCATCATTTTGTTTGGTATTTCATAAAGGGGGAGAAAATTCATATTTCACCTTTCAATTGGTTTTGTTTACATTTGGTATCTTACTCCCACACTTTATGTTGAAAAATAATTGAAAATGATATTGATTTTTTATTTTGGTATCATATACTCCTAATGAAAAATACTTTCAATTGGTATATGTTTCATTTTCAATATTGGTATCAAAAATATTAAATTGATATTATTCTTTATTTGGTATCAAGATTACCTATATGTTTTGTTTATTTTCAGTTGGTATCTTAAATTGATATCATGATGTTTCTTTGTATACCTATATGTTTTGTTTCTTTTATTGTTTTATGTTTGTACCCCTTTATTGATTTTTGTTTCTGACGAAAAGGGGGAGAACATTTTTTTCTTTAACCCCTTTGTTGATGATTGACAAAAAGGGGGAGAAGTATTTTAGTATATATATGCATGTTTATTTAAGTTTATATCAAAGTTTATATTAAAAACATTTATTTTATCAATTGTTGATATGGGTTTGATATTGGTATCAAGAGATATTGGTATCAAGAGCATGAATATTATTGGTAAATATTATTGGTATCAAGAGCATGAATATTAATATCAAAAACATATTTATATTTTGTTGTTTTGTTTTTTTGGTATTAAGAGCTTTTATTGAAATTTTTATTGGTATCCAAAGCAATTATTTTAGAACATGTTTATTTTAAAATTTGGTATCAAGAGCATGTTTATTTCATTATTTATGCATATTCATGTTTATTATTCATTGCATATCTTTATTGTTTATTGCTATGCATGAGTTAAGGGGGAGCTTCTTTGAAGCTTAACTTTAATCCATGCATATATAACTCCATGAGTTTTGTCATCATCAAAAAGGGGAAATTGTTGGCCCAGAGGCCTTCAACTCTAGTTTTGATGATGATTAACTCATGTAGTTATAGTTTACTAATAATCTTGTGATATTTAGTTTCAGATATTTAACCAAGATATTAGTAAGTGATTAGCTTCAACAAAGGTGTTTTGGAGCTTTCACATGGTGATTCAAGAGCTCGAGCGTCAAGTTCACATCTCGCACTCGGTTGGAGTCAAGCTCGGGGAATCGCGTTTGGATCGAGTCAACTTGGAGACAAGAAGGCTTCAGTTTGTTTAGTTAAGATTTAGTTTAGATCCATTGTAAAGATTAGATAGTGTGATATGCTCAAGTTCACAACACACACGTTTCACATTTATTGGTTTTGGTTTTCGGTTTAACCGATCTTGATTTTCATGAATAGATAGAATCAAAATAAGTTTATATAGTTTAATGTATATTAGATTTGATCTATATACATATATGCTTCATCTACTTAGAAAAACTTATTTTGATATATTATTTGTGTGTTTGGCATTTTTATTTAGAATAAACTTATTTTTGGATTTAATGTCAAAAATATAGATATAATACCTTTCATGTATATTAGATTCTATCCATATACTATATGCTTCAAAGTTGTTTAAATATCATGTTTTTGTATTTACATGTGTTTTGAAAAAATCGGATTTCCATTTCAAGAATTCAAGTTTTGAAAAATACAGAATTTGGTTTAAGGCAAATTTTTCAATCACAAAATGGTTCAAAAGTTTGAAATATGTGTTGAATTTTTGTTACACATGTTTGTATTTCAAAGATATAACATGAACTGATTTTTGTGGAATTTATGTGTTTTTATGGGATTTAATTGATTATAAAAACCCAAGTTTTTAAAACCTGATTAAGCTGGACTGGCTGATTGCCGGTCGACCGGGCCGGTCGACCGACGTGCACAGAACGTGCACGCAGCCAGCCTGATGGGCCGGTCGACCGGAACGGTCGACCGCCAGAGAGCCTTTGCTCTCTGGAAATGGCCCCGATCGACCGACCCGGTCGACCGGCAGAGAGCTCTGCTCTCTGTATCAGCTCGGTCGACCGGGCGGTCGACCAGCCAGAGAGCCGTTGCTCTCTGGATCCAGTCCCGGTCGACCGGGCGGTCGAACGGTAGGCGCAACGGTCAAAAATTTGACCCTTGGCCGGTCGACCGGAGGGCAATCTGGCCCTTTTCAGCTACCAACGGGCAGATTTCCAAATTGCTTATAAATACCCCATTTGAGTTGGTTTTTCAACAAGAATTTTCAAGAGCAAAATTTTCATCTTCTCAAGTGTTTTAATACAAGTTTTCACAAGAGTTTTTAAGCTTAAAGATTTGATCTTTATTTGTTTTAAAAGGGTTAGAAAATTCAAAGAAAAAGAAAGTCTTTGTGATTGATTTTGATCTTCATTTTTGTATCTTTTTAGAAGTTTTCCCAAGAGTTTTTCTTTGTGATTTTGATTTCCAAACTCTTTATTTCTCACACTTGAGCTTATCATTCTATCCTACTATAGGATCTTTATTTAAGTGAGAAAAGATTTGGTTTGTGGTCTTTGTGATCACCAAGTGTAAACCTTCCATTCATTGTGATATCCCTCTAGTGAGAGGTGATTGAGTTGTTATCCCTCAAGTGTGAGGTGATAGTGGAAGTGGTATTTGGCTCCCTCTAATGAGAGGTGGAGATTGTGTTGGAATCTCTCAAGTGTGAAGTGATTTGTTGTTTGGCTAAGTGCCAATCCCTCTAAGTGTAGAGGTGATTTGTTTGTGCCTTGCCTCTAGTGAGAGGTTGTATTGGTTGAGAGAGGAGTTGTGTACTCCCAATTGTATTTGCCCCAAATCCTCAGTGGAGGTTCCCTGTGTGGGAAGTCCTGTGTGGACGAGTTAGTGGAAATCCTTTTGTGTGAAGGCGGGGACGTAGAGCTGTGTGCTCGAATCTCGAAACATATCTTGGTGTTTACGTTTGATCCACTTTCTCTAACTCTCTCTTACATTGTGCATTGCATCATTTTACTATATCATATACATTCTTTTGTTGTTTGTGTGTGCCCATACTTGTGTTAACCAAGAGAGCTTCATATAGCACCTCAACTCTTATTTTGAGGAATTCAGAGGAGTTAGTCCAGAGCCCTTCACCTGGAATTCGGCTACACTCGTTGGTTACACTAAGTGTGTTGCATTAAGTTTTTAATTCCGCATAATAGATTATTAGATTAGCCTTACACCTATTCACCCCCTCTAGGTGTACTTTCAATTTCTGAATTTGAATCCTCCCCTTATCTCCAAACTTGATTTGATGTGGATATTTAGTTCTGATCTGCAGCTTATTGGCGTGTTGATTGCTAAAAATAACTTATCAAATGAAAGAATTAGAAATAGTGATCAACTTAAGTGTTGTAGCCCTTTAAGTATTCTTTCTGGATCATCTTGAATCATTAAATTTGAATTTTGGTAGCAAAAGTTATGATTCTAATACTAAAATGTATCCAGTTAGAATCTGAGTCAAATTTACTTCATCTCATCCGTTGATCTTCTCTCTATCCATTTATCCCTTTGGATTTGGACTCTGTATTTGGCGTTATCTTCGGTTGATCTTTAGATTTAATCACTTGATTTATCAAAAATTGAATTTAGATATGGGATCATCCTCCTTTAACCAAATAGATCTAGTTAAATCTGAATTTAACTGATATTGATTTGATTTTATCCTCTTTCTCCCCATGATTATCTTCTGCAAAATAAACATTTAAGATAAGAAATTTAGCAGATTTACTATATGATAATGTAAAAATATAATAAAGAATAATGCAATAAATGTGTGCAACCAGTCACATCCTGTGATTACTTTGTAATTATACTCATATGTTAGAATGTATAATATACCACGTACTTTTGTACTTTGATTCTTGTCTGTACTGATGCTTAGTGTATATATGTAGGGTATTTTTGACCTACATATATACGTCGTAGTAACGTCTCTATACCCATGGGATTGGGGCATTACAGGATGGTATGAGAGCCCAGGCTCTCACATTCACAGTACAACCAGTCGGCAAATTAATGGTAATGAAATTGTAACTGGTATGCATGAGTCATGATTATACAAACCAACTATAAGTGCAGAGTATCTATTTCTTCTTGATCATCCTTCTTTTGATTCCCGTATCTCTTTCATTTTTTTTCTATTCCAGTTTTCGTAGTTTTATGCCAACTTAAGATATGGATAGACTGGAGATATAGCGGCAGAGGGTAGAGCGAAGCTATTATATGATCTATTCGATCAACTCTATGAAGCTCGGGTATTCTCAGAATCGATCTACAGTCAGACTATTATCCAGAATATGACTTTCAGGACTCATCTTGGTTATTAGGAATTCTTGATCATGTCCTTCGAAGCCACAACGCCCCACAGTTTTTATGAATCTGATGAACCACTGACCCCACTAGCCTCGCCAATCGAGAGTCATGTTCTAGTAATGCGAGCTCAACCAGACATGGACTTTGCTGCACCCTGACACTTAGCAGTTAGTGTTATGTTACGTGATGACTTTGTCGTATAAGCTTCACCAAGTGTGAGCCTTGCAGAGCATTAGCTCCACCGCAACCTAGTGCTTAGCTTCTAATGTTGTGTTACGCAATGGCTCCAGCTGGCCATGACTTCCTTCGTGGCTAGTTCTGTCAGAGTTTAGCATCCTAGCCTTATTCCTAGATTTCTCCCGCCTAACGAGTTGTATAGACTTAGTGAACCAGGTTTTCTCGCTGCATCTGCACCAACTTTTTATAATCTTTGCCGATAATCTATTCGGCCAACGTTGCAAAGTTTGGGTATTCTCTAAATTTTTCATCTACAATTGGGATATCTTCCAGAGCACAGTATTATAAATTCTTAGTTGGGCCTTTTAGAGTTTTCAGCATTCTGTGTTCAGAACCCGTTATTATTGGTTTTCATTTTTCATAATCTCTCTTATTAGGATTTTCTTCATTTTGATCTTCTGGTTTACTCTCAAAATAATGATAAGCATGCAACTCGTCGGGGAATTCTATTGCATATTCTTCATCAAGTACAGCTTCGAGCCACGTAAGGATTCTATATCATCTCTATGGATTTCTATGGATTTTGTCAGCGCTATCTCACAGTCCAGAAAGAATATTATTGATCATCTCACCAATACAGCTCGCTTCATATGGTTCAGACGGGCCTGCCTACTGAATCTCTGGCAATATTCCTTTATCAGCAGATATCAGGTCAGTATTATTATGGCACCGTCAGAAGTTATATACGACAGGAAGTGCATGAGATGTCTAGGTCCAGAGTTATTGATCAACCGGTTATGAGCATTACCCTTAGTTATTCATATCTTAATTGATATAATCCTTGTCCCTACCTTCCCTGTGTTCATTTCCCCTTATCGAAATTTTGAGGACAAAACTTTGTAAGGTAGATGGAATGTAACACTCCATTCCCAGAATACGTACTTAGTTACATATTCAGATTTTTTGATCATATTTTTTGATTTACTTTCTATTTTTGTTTTTGTTTTATAATTATTTATGCGATCATTTTATATTGGATCCGGATTCGTGGATTAGGAGTCAACCTTAGTCTGAACTAGGGAACCGGTTCTAGTGTATTGCTCGATTTGATCTTTTCGGCAGGCATATTTGATCGGTTTCAGTTTCAAATATCGTTTTCCAATATTTTAGATTTTTCATGAATTTTTCAAATTTTTCAGAGTTAAATTGCAAAATCTTTAAAATCGGTATCAACAGGTGCCATCGATCTATTCTCAGATTTTTTATTTACAAATAGAGTTGAATTTTTAAAAGCTACTTTCACATCATTTTTTAGAATCTTATTTTCTATCTAAATATATTTTGGAAAAATTTCAGAATTTATCAAAGTTCCACCGGTTTTGGTGTCGACTGGTATCACCGGTTAATTCCAAGATTTTTAATTTGAAAATCACATTTTATTTCTAAAACTAATTTCATATTGTACCTCAAGATGATATTTTCTACCTCTGAGTATTTTTGAAAATTTTATAAAATAGTCAATATTTCACGATATTAAAATAATGTAATTTATTTTGGAATCTTCCCTTTCTTTCTTTCTTTTCCTTTCTTTTCTTTTTCCTTGGTTTTCCCTTTCTCCTGCGCGCGCCTATGAGAGCCACCTGTCCCCATCACCCTCAATCCCATCTCTCTCTTTCACGCTCTCTCTTTTTCATTCTCCCTTTTCCCCCTCTCCTCTTTTACTATCTCCCTTTCGCTTTCTTCTCTCACCTCTCTTTTTCTTCATCCTGAAGACTGCCGCCACCACTCCCCTGGGCCAGTGCCGCCACCCGACGTCAGTGAACCCCCAGCTCTGGCGATCCCTGATCTTCCTCTCTCTTTTATCCTTCTCTCTTTCTCCTCATTTCCTTTCTCCTTATTTCCTTTCTCCCTCTCCCTCTTCTCCACTCCCAAAGTCGCCAACCGAGGGGCATATCTGCCACCGACCTTCCCCTGGCGGCTACCCAGCGACGGCCAGCATTGTCACCGACCTCCCCCATATCTTCTTCTTCCTCTTCTACTACTTCTTTTTCTTCTTCTTTCTTTTCCTCTTTTATTTTATCTTTTTTTTCCCTTTTTCTCCCTCACTCTCTCTCTCCCCCCCTCTGTGGTAACCGCTAGCGGCTAGCATTGCCACTCTCCTCTTTGCTTGGCTGGCCACTCTCCTCTTTCCCTTCTCTGTCTCCTGCACTCTCTCCTCTTCCTCTATATCTCTCTCCTCCATCCCTCTTCTCTCTCCTCTCTCTTTCAGTTTCTCTGTCACCTTCCTCTCTTTTTCTTCTCTGGTCGTGGACGTCAGCTACAAGGCCACCGCCGGCCACCACTGGCTGGCCGTGGCCACCGCCGGCCAATCCCCTCTCCCTCTCTCTACTCTCTCTCTGTTTCTCTTTCTCTCATGCTCTCTCTTTTAATCTCTCTCTATTTTCTCTCTACAAATAAAACCACTCTCCCATGGTTCTTGTGGGTGTGGCCGTGCGCGTGTATCTAGAGTTTCCAAATTTTTCATAGTTTTCTGTAATTTCTAGGCGAGTGTTCTCGCATTTCTGGGTACCACGCTTTGACAGGTGTTTTTATTTTATTCTCTGAGATTTGTATTGTAATTTTGGGATTGTATACTTATATTGGTGAATTGGTAGTGGACACGTGTATTATGTGGTGTGAGTATTTGTATCAGTGTTGTAAACCGTGTACCAGGATTTGTATGTGGCTGAGTGCCTAGGATTGTTTGTAATAGACTTGTGACGAATGCACGTAGTAGTGTACTTTACTTCCTGTACATATACACTGCCAGGATATGCCTTATTACTACTTTATAACATGTGTGGCCGACTCTTCGTGATCGTTTAGCCTCCAGCCTCTCTACTTAGCCTCCGGGCTTAACTGCTCCGCAGTTCTATAATAGTTTTTGGGCTTAAACCCTTTGGGTTTTCTAGATTTTTGAGAGCCTAACTAAACCGTGTGACTGTGTAATTAGCCTATTGGACACCTCGTCAGGCACAACTCACTACGCTCCCGCTTGACTTAAACTCTTGGGTTTTAATAGCTATACCGAGTGTCTGCAAGTCGAGCTTAATTATGCAGCCTCGTCATGCACGCTCTAGTTATACACCTACTTGCTTAGTCTCCTCGCTTACCTGCTTGTCGGTTCTCTTGCTTGTTATTCATGTATGCTTGTGTGTTGTTTGGTACTAACATTCCAAGCTTAACCGCTTTGTTGTTCTATACTATAACCTTCAGGTTTAACCTCTCTAAGGTTTTTTAAAGTCCTCTGGAATTTCTATATACTACGCCTGGTAAGTAGACTACCGTCAGCACTTTACCGCTAACTCCATTTAGGCGTACTTACCTCTGAGCATGACTGTGTCATGAGCGGTAGTATGGCATTCATATACATGTTGTGACACGTGCATTTAGCTGTACTACGAGTGGTAACTACGCCGAGTATAGCATCAGTCCTGTATGTTAGCTTCGCTCCAGCCCTACTTAGCTTCGTTTGGATGTTCGCTTACTTGCCTGCCCGATTGCCTGCTTGATAATCTAACTATTATTCTTTCTTTGATGGTTGTGAAGAGTTTGAAACCATTACTTATACTATTTTTCAACTGCATAGTTTTTCTGTATTTGTACTAATTCTTTATATCAGTACCGTTTTTCTGTATTTGTACTGATCCTTTGTATCGGTATTGTTTTCCTATATTCGTAGCAATTCCCTGTATTGGTACTTTTTCCCATATTGTGCTATACAATAGTGATATCTACTGTGCTTATTACTCGGCATGCCATTACTTGACATCTGTTTGATATCACTTATCACTCACCACCTGATATATTACTGCTTGCCTTGTGATTATCATATTTCAGGAATCCTATCTTGATATCCTTTATTATATATAGTAACCTATATTTCTAGCATTTTTGTACTCCTAAACCTGTCCTGCCTCTGCTATTCCCGTAATATGATAATTACATAATAATAAACTATAAAAAGACCAACCTATATCGGGTAAGGAGAAACTGATGGACTTCAAGTGGTGAATATGTTTACAGTGATATTAGGTATGTTGTATAATTTAAACTTTCGGTTCTACTTGAGGGCCTCCAAGTGTTTCGAGTAGAGTGCTGGCCCCTACCTCCTGTTATATTCCTAAATGGGCATAATATAAGACCCACCTCCTGTTTACCTAGTGGCAGGTTCTGGGTAAGCACTTAAACATCTTGGGCCGTAGTCCCGGGTATGTATGGAACCCACTGTAAATTTAACACATTGGTCTCATCATTAATTTTCAATAACAACCTCGACTTACTCATATATGGATGTACATGGGATGGAACTTATGCCTTTACACATACTTAGATATATAGGTAGGACGAGCAATAATAATAAGTTATTAATTAACAATTCGTTGTGTTGTTTTGCAATTCGGGTTGTATACATTCAGATTACAATAACGTGAGGTATATGGTATATAAATGAGGGTTTCCTTATTTGGATTATTCCTTCGATGTACTTATCTCATGAAGTCGTAATCTGGGTTGTACAGTTGATTTTGCCGTATTTGCTTTCATCAGGTTTTAATTCAAATTTTCAGTTTTTTTTATTATTATTATATTATATATTCCTGGTTTTAGCCCCTGTGTACGACTCCACAGATTTCTTGTTGTTACCATATTGTACACAGCCTGTCTCATGCCTGATATTACACTTGTATTACTGTGCCTAATCTCCTGACTTGCTTATTTTTGGTCTTATACGGATTCTTTAGTTACCGTATAATTACTACTTCCTAATGATTCATACTGTTCTATTTAGTTGTTACTGAGGACAGCTTAGGTTATGCGTACTCAGTTGATGGAGACATGAGGTATATGATATATAGATGAGAGTTTTCTTATTTGAATTATCCCCTCGAGGTATCAATCTTATGAATCTATCTACTGGGTCTGTACAATTAGTTTTGTCACTTCTGTTCATCTCATCACTTGATGCCCCTTTCATGTTCAGGTGTGTATGCCCACGATACAGTTTTCAACACATGCTTTTGATTCAAATTTATTGATACATGTGTACTTGTCCCTGCACGCCATTTGTCATTCATCATGCCACTCGTTTGGGAGTTTTTGACTCCCCTGGATCTATATGTCCAGATTCTAGAGCTTGAATTCTCCCGGTTGCTGATCAGAGTGGCGCAGCGGAAGCATGGATCATCTGCAGACCGTCCAGAGCCCTTTCCTTCTAAGCCCCCTGATTGATTTTTGAGTTTTCTTTTTATCACTCGTAAGCATTTTTTTGTATTGATCGTAATTATATATCTCTTTGTATTCTCGCATTTGCGCCTATCGGTGATGTAATATCCTTATAATATTTCACATTTTATGATAACTTTGTAATTGTACTCATCTGTTAGAATGTATAATATACCACTTTTATACTCTGAATCTTGTCTGTACTGATGCTTAGCGATATATGTGTGGGTATTTTCGACCATATGTATACGTCACAGTAACGTCTCCATACCCGCGGGATTGGGGTGTTACAATGACTAAGGTGTAACTTCGCCTGAAAGCAAGTCTGATAGACTGATAAGTCTTAGCTTTGCCTGAGGCTACCTTTACATTCTGACAAACAGAATGAAAAAAGTCCTAAGGGCTAGCTTCGCCTGAAAGCTTGTTTAAGAAACTTTTTGGTTTTCAATTTTGTTGTGCAAAATTAAAGGGAAGTTAAATCCCTAAAATTTGACGAGCAAAAATCGAGGGAGACAAAACTTTCTAAGATCACCAATTTCTGGTGAATCTTACCAAATTGATGGTAAAATAGCCAAAATTGGCTTGAAAAGAGATTCAAAAATCTCTAAGAGGGGTGAAACTCACCAGCAATGGGTCGTTCGATGGTCGGAAGAGCAGCAGCCGCCGCCGCAGAGGTCTCAACCTCCTTACATGGGCGCTGTTTTGATGCCATAGATCATTTTATTGATCTAAGAAAGATGAAATCTGGATGAAGATGAGAGATTTAAATCTCTAAAAATTGTTGAAAAAGCTCTGAGGAGAAGATGACTTCTCTAACTCAGCCTATTGGCTTTTATAGGCACTTCGCGCTGAGCTTCGCCTCTTAAAAAGAAGTGCAACTATCATTTCAAATGACAGAAGCGAGGGTAAAAACCCTAAACAGCGAAGTTATTTAGCTTCGCTTACCGATAGCCTCATGCAAGCTAAGCCTAGCCTTGCATAAGTGAGCTTTGTTAGCCTCACCTAAGCCTAGTTCTACATAAAACTTTAGTCCAGAGGCCTAGCGTTGCCTGAAGATTTAGCCTCGCTCGAGGCTTCTCCATATAGAACTTAAACATGATATTTCTGACCTAAGTTATGTCAAATTTTAGGTCGCAAGTTCAAAGTATTTTAAAATCTGTACCAATTCATTACAGATTTATGAAAACTTTAATAGGGGTTTTGTTGACACTCCGAAAAGATGAGCTCCTAGACAACACTTTAACTGGTCTGAACGATGTCTAAATTGTCAACACTTCTAAAACATAAGTCACAGACAAACTGACGACCGGCTCCTGCCCATCTTCAAGGGAAAAAATAGTGATTTGGACCCTACTGATCTAGTTAAGCATACAATAGGCCCAATGATCCTTATGAAGCTAAGTTAGCTAAAACACTTAGCTCCACTTGAACCCAAAAGGTTAGCTTCGCATGAAGCTTTTGAACAACTCCATAGAGAGCTCACTTCTAGCTTCATATGAAGCTCTTATTGCTCCGCAGAGAGCTCACTTATGCTCACATGAAGCTCTTCATAGCTCCATTGAGAGTTAATTTCTAGCTTCACCTGAAGCTTGGTATAGCTCCGCCCAAGAGCTAACGTGTAGCTTCACCTGAAGCTTAGTGATAGTTTCGCTTGAAGCATGTAATAGATTCGTTTGAAGCTTTACTCAGCTCCGTTGTGGTCTTTCCAGCTCATTAATTGACCAATTCAATTCTGAGTTAACCCACTACTTTAGTGGGGTTAATGTCACTTTAAGTGGGCGGTTACACCCGCCCACTTTGTCCCACATTAAGTGGAGATGGCCAAGACAAACAACTATCATAGGCTCACACAAGCCTATCTAGCTTTACGTAAGGCTTGCATTTAACTTCGCTTGAAACTTTTTAGCCTCGGATAGAGCCTGTCTGAGCCTCCCGCAAGGCTAACAGACTGTTACCAGTCTTGCTGAATTGTAGGGGCATTTACACCCCTTGTGAGCCTAAAAATAGCTTAGTTATGAATGAGCTCAGGGCTGATAATTTTGGAGAAGGCCGAATTTTGGAGAGGCTGGCCAATGGATAGCAAATGTTAAAGAGAAGAGTTTTGGCAAATTTAGAGATTATTCTTTAACCTCTAAGCTTTCAGACATCTAGTTCTCTAACTCAAATTGCTAATTCCCTACGATTTTTCATTGTCGAAGAAATTTTCAAAACCAGGTAAGAAGGAAACTCCCAAGCAGTAGTGTTCGAAGACTAAACGCTCGCATCGTCAACGGGACAAAGTGATCGCGTGCAGATCAGACTCCCACTGGCACACTTCCCCAGAAATCTTAAAAGAGAGTACTCGTAATTTTTATTTTTATTACTAGTAATTTCTCTTCGAATTTTTATAAGTTTTCCCATTTCAAATCAATGGAAAATATTGATCACGTTGGATGTTTTAATTTACTACAGGGAGATAGCTTTCGCCTATATGGAGAAGTAATCGGTTATAGCCAAGATGAACCAATGTCTTTTGGATGTTGATGGCTGATGGGTCCGATGACATTCATTCCCCATATCTCAAATGGTCACGAAAAAAGATGTTGGATGAAGTGACCTGGTGCTTGATGTATGAAGTGACCATGGATCTGACAGGGGTGGCATCGCTTGGCGTAGGCGATGGCATCAGAAATCATCTTTAGCCAATAGTAGCCGAGCCTTCAGATTCGGTCCCCAAGTTAAGATCCAGATTGGTGAGCTCCGCATATACCATCGTGAGCTTCTCTGAATGCTACCTGTGCCTTTTTGGGTGAAAGGCAGCGGAGCAGGATTCCATCATACGATCGACGGTATAAAATTTGCGTGATCACATTGTAATAGAATCAAGGAGCTTTCCTTCTGATGATAGCTACCTTCTTAGAATCATCAGGCAATATGTCATATAAGATATAGTCGATGAATGAAAATCCCCAATCCCTAATTTCTAGACCTATTGAAGTCTCAAGAACCACTTTGACTTAAAGCTCGCCTTCTGGAGTCTGATTGTCTTTAAGGGCAATTTTGGGCAGTATAAATCACGACTATGGACAAGTACTTTCTATGTCGCTGCGGTTGGAAGAGCCAGCGAAGTGACGAGGAATGCCAAAATATCTACATATGCATTCAGTTGGTAAGGTATATGGTTGATGTAGAATCTTTTGAGCTTTTCTGCTATGTTGATGGTTGCATTGTGGTAGGGTAATAAGTCTTCATGTCGAACTTTATACTCTCCTCGCACCTAATAGAGGTAGATTCTTTTGGATATATAATGAATCGAAGGAATTTGTCACCGACTACCCCCAAGAAAGGCCTGGTCAGACTTTGACAGAAGATGTATTCTTTATTGCTAGAGTATCTTTTGGTCTGGAACGCGCCACATTGACTTCTCCTGACCAGGCTTACTTTCTTTTTCTTCAGTCTTAACCCTTGCAACGATCTCCTCCGCTTGTTCACCTTGTATTACTAGCTGCTTCTAAGTGTGACACTCAGCCACTTCTATCTGGTCTAGGCACGCGATTTACAGGTTATTGTGGCAAGTTTCTACCAGTATAGACTGTGTCATGTCACTTAGACATCGGAGTACCATACTCTAAAATCTCTCCACAAACACCTTAATAGACTCTCTTTTCTTCTGCTTCGTATCTAAGAGAGTGAGGGCAGACACTTTGGCATCATTTTCAAAGAATTGCACCAAGAAAAGTTTTTCAAGGTCGGCCTATTTCTTGATAGAGCTAGCATGAAGCTTCATGAACCATTCAAAGACAATCCCTTGAGGGTGCCGATGAATAAATGGGCCATGATAGCATAGTTTGATACCACATTCCCAATCTGTGATTTGAAATAGTATATATATTGGTTCGGCACCATCGAAGGTATGCAGAGCGGTGCCTTGAAGCTGGGAGGGTACAGAGCGGCATCCTACTCCATCGGGTATGGCTTGACCACCCCCACTTCTTGAAGACTGCTTTAATTTGCAATGGCTTTAAGGATTTTTCGAGCTCGTTCATCCTTTTGGCATGATTACTTTTGGCTTCTGAATCCTCTGGTTTTTCAGAAGAAGACCCAGGATTTTTATATCCGAAATTGTTTTCATTACCATCAGAGTATTTAGAAGTAGAGTTTTTACCCTCCTTCTCTTTACCCTTGTTTTTGCTAGAAGAAGAATCAATCTTTTAGCTTTTTTGCTTCCTCTTCTGCTTGTCAAGCAAGAGAGCTACATCTTCTTGAGATCGTTGATAGACTCTTGTTTGGCTTGAAGCATATCATGTTGCGTCTATTGTACTCAAGATTGCTCCTTGAATCTTCTAGCCATCTCTTCTGGAGTGTTAACCATATATGCAAAGGCTTCCATCTCCATATAAGAGTTGGATGAATAGGATCCGCAATTGCAGAGTGCTCATCGTTTGCTTCAATCTCTTTAGACAGCAAGTTGTCCTCGATCGGGGCAATTGCTTTGGTTCGGATTCAAATGCAACAGTAGATTTCTTCAAGCTCGATCAGTATTTTTTTCAAACCTGAGGAACATTACACATCGGAATCCTCAGAACTGATGGTCGGTTGCTTATCTTTCAACTTGCTTTGTGTGCTTGTGAAAATATACCTAGAGGGGGGTGAATAGGTGTATTAGCTAATCTAATGACAAATGATATGAAATTAAAAACTAATGCAATACACTATGTGTAACCAAAGAGTGTAGCCGATTTTTCAGTGATGGGCTCTAAACTATCTCCTCTAGATTCCTCTAAATAAGAGTTGACGTGATATATGAAGCTATCTTGGTTCAACACAAGTGTGGGCACACAAACAATACCAAGCATGTATGAGATATGAACAATATAAGAAATACAAGATATAAGAGAGATAGAGTTTAGAGATAGTGGATCAAACGCAAACACCAAGATATGTTTCGAGATTCGAGCCACTGCTCTACATCCCCGCTTTCACACAGAAGAATTTTCACTACGTCCACACAGGACCTCCCACAAAGGGAATCTCCACCGAGAAATTTGCAATTATAAAGTTAGGAGTATATAATTCCTCTCTCTACCACAACCATCTCTACACAAGAGGCAAGGCATAAAGCCAAAACATCAATCACCTTTACACAAGAGGGATAAAGGCATAAAACCAAACTTCACCACAATTACCTCTACACAAGAGAGATGAACACAAACCCAAAGCAACACCACCTCTACATTAGAGGGATAGGCACAAAGCCAAAGTAAGGGAAAGCTTGCAACTTGATGATCACAATAGACCACAAATAATATTTCTCACAAAACAAGATCCTATAGATAGGATAGAGATGATAGCTCAAGTGTGAGAAAACAAGGTGTTTGAAAAATAAATCACAAAGAAAAATACTTGAGAAAATACTAGATATGATAGAAATGAAGATCAAAACCAATTCCCCAAAACTCTATTTTTCTTTGATTTTTCTAACCCTTGAAAACAAATAAAAATAAATCTTTTTGGCACAAAAACTGTTTAAAAACTTTCTGCAAAAGCACTTGTAAAGATGGGAAAATAGCTCTCTAAATTCTTGTATAAACAGCCCAAGAGGTGGCTTATTTATAGCCTCTCAAAGAAACTAGCCGTTGGCAGCCAGAAATGACAGAATTGCCCTTCCGGTCGACCGGCTTGTCGACCGACCCAATGGTCATATTTCTGACCGTTGTGCCTCCAGTCGACTGGGCACAGCCTATCGGTCGACCGGCACCAACCGAGACTTAGGTGGTTACAGGCGGTTGACCGTCCGGTCGACCGACCTTGTAGGCTAGCCATGTGCACGTTCTCGTGCACATCGGTCGACCGATACGGTCGACCGACTACTAGTCCGGTCGACCGCCAGCAGAACTGGCTGGGATATTTTAGAACTTGAAACTTAAACATTTTAACTCCAATAAAATCCCATAAAATCCTATAAATTCCACAAAAATAAGTTCTTGTTAGATATTTGAATAACAAATATGTGTGATCAAAAATCAACAAATATTACAAACTATATGAACTATTTTTGTGATATAGAAATTAGGCTTAAACATAAAAACTGTATTTTTCAAAAACCAAACTTTGAAATGAAAATCTGATTTTTCCTAAACTTGTATAAATACAAAAACAAGATATTTAAGCTCTTTTGAAGTATATTGTGTATGGATAGAATCCAATACACATGTAATATATATATATATATGTATATATATATATATATGTATGTATGTATATATATATATATATATATATATATATATATATATATATGTATGTGTATATATATATATATATATATATATATATATATGTATGTATGTATATATATATATATGTATGTATATATATATATATGTATGTATATATATATATATATATATATATATATATATATGTATATATATATATATATATATATATATATTATATATATATATATATATATATATATATATATATATATATATATATATTTTTTGACATGAAATCCAAAATAGGTTTTGTAATTATAAAACTATAAACACATGAATAGGATCATCAAAATAAGTTTTTCTAAATATATGCAGCATATATGTATATAGATGAAATCTAATATACATTAAATCATGTAAACTTGTTTTGATTCTATCTATTCATGAAAAATTCAAAACCAATTAAACTAAAAACTAAACATATTGAATTTGAGTGTGTGTGTATGTGAACTTGAGCATATCAACACTATCTATCTTTACACAAGATCTAAACACAAATTTAGCTAAACACAAACTGAAGTCTTCTTGTAGAATTCCTTTTCCATGCCGACTCGATCCAAACATGATCCAATGAGCATGACTCTATATGAGTGCTAGATGTGATTTTGAGCGCGAGCTCTTGAATCTACATGAGTTAGCTCCAAAACTCCTTTGTTGAAGCTAAACACCTACTAATATCTTGATCAATAACTGAAACTATATAAACACAAGATCATTAGTAAACTAACCTTCATAAGTTAGTCATCATCAAAACTAAAGTAAAAGGCGTTTGGACAACAGCTTGGACTCACCATGTTGGAAGTCACCTCAGTATACTTTATGTTGGAAAATAACCTCTTCTTGTAGGAGCAACACTTCTTGGCTGAGTTAGAAGCCGGGGTCGCTGTTAACCATTTAAAGACCGATGATTTTCTCATATAGGAGCCACAGTGGCACTCAGAGAGTACCACCGTAATGAGCTGCTCACAACAACATTGGGAGTGATTTCATAAACACTCCTCTTTCGAGTCAGGAAGTCCCTCAGATCTGTTGTAGGGGGTATCTGAAGAACTAGCCTCTAGCCTATGGGGATGAGGGCTTGTCAGTTCAGTAATGAACTTGGTCACTTGGGGATGAACGCGAACCTTGAAGTGAAACACGGTGGTCTCATTCTGGTACAACCACATGCTGAACGCAGGTTTCATATTTCTGAAGAGAAATGCGGGCCTCGTGTCTTGGAACAACTTCATGTTGAACGCGACTCTCGCATTTTGAAGCTGAGACGCGGGGCTAATTCTTTATCGACTTCCGCATTTGAACGCCAGTGTCGCGCTTTGAAGCTAAAACGTGAGCATCAAATTGATACAGACAGACTTGTCTTCAGTTTTTTTCTCATTGTCTGGGAGCGCGATGTCTTCATCGGTGATGCGCTTGGCTCGAAGGAGTTGTTGAGAACTCTATATAGACTGAGCATGCTGAGCATCAAAGCACACCATGAGACTCGTGTCTTGGTTGCTTAGTTGAGCTTTGCGAGAGGCTTTATGACGAGATTGATCTCTACCCTGAAGTTGTCCTTGAGCCTTAATATTGGTCATGCGGGTCTCTTGAGAGACTTCATCACGAACCATGTTGGCTCCAGAGGAGGTTGCACAAATCTCTAGAGAGTTCAAACTGTTTACTTTGTTGAAAATGCACGATTAACTTCCAAAGAAGTTTTTCTTTGAGAGGCCTCCGATGAGGCTAAAGAGTGAGTCTCTGTACAAACTTTGCAGTACTGTGATTGAGGTAAAACCTGTACAGAAAAATAGAGTTTAGAATTGATAAATATATAGTGCTAGAGTTCCTCAATACTACTGCTATAGCAAGTGGCTAAGTGGGTCGTGATCCATAAGGAGGGACTACGATAAAAGCATTTGCTATTCTTTCTAAACTTACTAAAATTCATTAAAGATTTCTTCTTAGATTTTGAGAATAAAAGACAAATGAAAGAATGTTAAGTTAAAAGTAAAAGATCAAAAGAATGAGAAGATGGTGACGTTGTTGTTTAAATTAAAAAAAAATTAAAAAAAGAATTAAGAAAGTATTGGTTTTAAAATTATTTCTAAAGTAAGAAATGAATAGAAAGAAAGAAAAGCTCTAAAAGTGTACTTATCTCTTATATTGATTATCGTACCTTAGGTCATTGGCAAAAGTTTACCTTGATTCGGAGGTGATCAGCGTATAACCCATAAGATTGGATTTAGTCCCAGTTCACATTATATCATTAAGACTTCTAGAAGCAAGTATGAAATGATACGAATATTAAAAAGGGAGGAATCCATCAACATGAGCTATCCGTGGCACTCGCAATAGCAAGGTGATTCTGATGCTACTAGATTCACTTGAACATGTAATTAAGTACGAAAAGTAAAGTAAAAGTAAGAAGAAAAGTAAACTTTTGATTAAATTGAAAAATGATGAAAGAAAGAAAAGAAAATTACATTTGTGTCACTTCTCAATACAATCTCTCTCTTATTAACATGAATCTCTTCTCTAATCCAAGTTTACAAATAAACAAAAAAAATTACATAAGAATAAGGAAAAACCTAAGTTAAACTAGAAATAAAAACCTAAACTTAGCTCTCTACCAGTGGTGGCCATTTGCCTTCTGATTGTACAGATTTATAGGTGAAATGAAGAGGGAGAGAGAGTATACAGATAGGGAAGTAAACGCCCCCCAACTGCCCTAACAAAACCACGAAAACGCAGTTTTTTCTACGTTCTCGTGGCATGGATCTAGCCATTGGGCCACATCCTGAAGCGTGTGAAGATCCCAGCTTTGATGTCATCTGAACTTCAAACAGGTTTGTATTTATCTCTCTTAGATCTTCTGAATATCTGTTCCAATGCTTGATTTTGAATTAAACCCGTTTAAATCCAAATTTAATTGGGCTTTTGGGCTCATTTCCTCTCCTTCTACATTAAATAAGGCATGCACACCATTAAACAAAAATGGCAAAGTTTATTATAAAATAAATATGACAATATAACAATAAATATGTAATATTAGTGAACAATCACACCCGCACACCTATATTTTGCTCGTCCTCGGGCAAAACAAATAAAAAGGAAAATAGAGCTAACCTAATTTAACTCACTTTTGTGCGAATCATGGTTGCACTTAACACATGCAACAAGCTGTTAATCCTTTAGGTTAATCCTAGAGGATGAATTTTATCTCGTGAGAATTTTCAATGAATTACACCTACGAAGTTCATAAAGAAAGAAAAATAAAATGCTAGTATTTTGAAAACGTATTTTGATAAAGGAAAAACATATTTGAAGTATTCTTGCAAATATTGAAGTAATCTATAAGTCTTAGGATTACTAAACTATTCATTCTTAAACTTAGCGTCTACTCAAAAACTTATTATCAATCAAAGTAAGGTTAAAATTATATTTCTCACTTAATATATTATTTTACCCTAAATCATATTCATCTTTGTGACCGTGAATGTTTTGACTAAAGATTCTTCATCTTATACTTTATTTTACACATATTATGGTTGTAATATCCCTTAGTTCTATTAGGATTTCTTATTCGCCCATGTAAGGAGCCTTATGTCGGCGACTACCAAATCGGACAGTCTTAGGATTCTGAGTGAGAAAACACCCCAAGGACTTTAAGGACTAGAGTAAATAAGGCCACAAAACTAAGGATTTCATTTGTAATATGGACCACTTTTAGGCGTGAATACTTAATCTTTATGAGGCACAAATATCCAGCTTAATCAGAGGATTTTTAGTATATAATATTTTTTATTTTTAATAAGACATAAGAATCTTTGTTTTTAAATCCTAAGTGTGTAAGTGTATAAAGTCTGCATATTTCATCAAGCTAAAAATAAAGACTAAATTATTTTTTCAATTTTCTTCCTAAACCTAAAAAATCAAACAAATAATCTTAGTTTGACCAAGTATTAGATATCCTAATTATGATTCCCCTATTCCTTAAAATTAATTTAATTTCTTACAAAAAATAAGTCAAAATATTGTTTTCCTTTTGAAAAAGTTTTTTAAAAGCAAAGAAAATATTTTTTTATTATATAAAAGAGAACCTAAAAGAAAACCTATGTTAGAACCCTCCCTCATACTTATCTCTTACGTTGTCCTCAATGTATGAATGAATGCATATATGCATGAAAAAGAAGAAAGGGAAGAAAAAAAATGTTACCTTAAGGTGGTGGTTCCGGTGATGGTCCGATTGGGTCAAGCGTTGTTGTCAACTCTAAATAATGTGGAGTTTCAAGAAACCCACCTTTGATGACCTCTTTTCTATTTGCTTCTTATTATCCCCAATTTGATTAGGATCATGCAAGATCTTAACATAAAAACTATCCCGATTATATGATCAATCTTGGAATATCATCTCGGAATCATAATGGTGTATATCTTGATCCAACAAAGGAATGTGATTTGATGAAATGGATGATTTGGGCTTCGAAATGAAAAGAATAAGAACCAATACTGACTCAGGAATATGACATAAATTATATTTAGTTCAAGAGTCAGTTTTGGATCAAGAGTTTGGTCTAAATAAAAGAATTGAAGTTCACATTCATTTTTCATTAATGGAATGTGACTATCCAAAATTGGTGCTTCATGTTCAAGCTGTATAGATACGGGAATCAATGTTGACTTGGGATTGTGGTCCAAATCGGGTGAGAATACTGAAGTCAACTTAGATTCGAAAATTGGAACTGAATCACAAAGAGGGAGATAGGGGTCGCATTCACAATCAAGTTCAAATTTCTTGAAGTGAAAACTTGTCAATTTATCTAAGGTTTGAGATTGGTCAAGTTCAAGATGTTGTGGCGGAATTGAATCTTGATTAAAGTTATTTCCAAAACACCATGATTCTTGGTTCTTATCAACATGGGTAGAGCAATCGGGAATGGTTGAAATTTAGTAGGGAGAGTTTCCTCATTCCTATCATTTATTGTGATGACCAAATGACTCATTTATGCTTCTAACTTATTGATAGATTTGGTAAAATTATTTTGAGACTGAATCAGGTCTTTCATACTCTTTTTAAGTCAATAGGTTCTTCTTGTTGTGGTAGGACTTGAAAAATAAAGTAAGGATTTTGAATTTGAAAATTTTGAGGGGATTGTGAGTCAATCATATTTTAAACTTGTCACTTGGGCTCATTCAAGACTTCTAGACAATTTTTTAACTCAATTTTTCTTCAATCAGTTATTCTAGAAAAGGAGTATATGAAACTGAATGTTGGTAAGGCGGTTGATAAAATGACTCAGGAGAGTTGTATCCCCACTGACTCGGTAAAGAGTGGAGATGATGATTCTAATTTATTATACTGGGACTGGGGCTTATGTTGATTCGGATAAAACCAAACTGACATACTTGACTGGTTAAAGTTATGTAATATTGTGTTGGTGATATCCACATCAAAAGAGGTAGGGACGAAATATGGATTTATATTAAAGTTGAAAAAATTGTGGTTATAATCTACTTTCACAAAAAAAAATAAAAACAAAAAAACAAACAAATAAAAATAAACAAAAAAATCTAGCTTATATTAGGGTAGACCTTAGATCTAGACGAATCCTAACTGATTGACTACTCAGAAGAGTTATATTGCTGTAGCAGGTTAATCGGTCAGGTAGGGACAAAACTCAGTGGGAGGTATCTGTGCAGGGCAACGGGGCTTAGTTATGCTAAACCACTACTTTTTGAGGATTTTGTCTCTTAATCCCCAACCTTAGACACTGATTTGGCCAGAGTCAAACTCTAACAACTTCCTTCTGAGGTCATCTCCTATCAAGCCCGAGATGTCCTAGGGCTAACGTCTACTCAATTTTAATCAGGCTGGGTTAGCGAGTGAGGAGATGATTTTAGGGCTAAGGAAGGGTAATTACTTTCACACCTTATCTTATTTATAGTTTAAGCCCTTAATTCATTTTAGTGTGTGGTGATCAAAAAATGCATATTTTTAGTCACATTTTTCATACTTATTTTTTATAAAATATTACTATTTAATTAATTTATTATTTAGTAATGTCCAGGCCTCCATAATCCAAGAGAAATCCCAAAAGCCCATAATTATTAAGAAAATAAATGTTAATTGGGAAGATAAATGAAACTTCTATTCTATTTCATTTGAATTTTGGTTTTAAATTAATTTAATTTAAAATCTAAAGGAGGAAAAAAATAGAACAAGAGAAATCCTCATCCCAATTGAAGATAGAGGTCGACTCCTATTCAAATTTTTGTTGCTTGTGCCACAAGTCAAAGATAAAGGGGAAAAAAATTTGAATTTAACCCGAATTTAGAGATAACTTAATCTCTAAGTTATCTAGGAGATTGAAATATTTCAAAATTCGGGGATTAAATGAAGATTCTGAGGATACATCTCCAGATGGATGGACGAGATGAAGTCACGCACCAAAGCGCATGCTTAGACTCCACAAATAGGCTGCGAAAACCTAAATAAGCCGCGAACATGCGATAATCTAGAGGCTGAGTCGCGGAGTTTTAGGAGGAGTGTTTATGTGGCACTCTACTTGTCAAATCTCTTATAAATATCCCTGAAGAGCAATAGAGTAGTGGCATCTCAGAAGCTCAACTTAGGATTTTCTTTAGATATATTTTCTTTCTGATTTTCATTGTAATTTTCAAGTTTCTTTTATTTTGAAGAAGATTTATAAAAAGGAGAAGCCATTGTAATTCGAAGTGATAGATCAATACAAGATGCTTTTTTCTTTTTATATCTCCTTTGTTATTTACTTGTTTTTATTCTTTTCTTTGCTTCTTTATTTCATGCAATCTTTTTATTTCAAAAATTATGCTTTGTTTCTTTTCTACATGAATAATTAAATCCACTTTTCATGACTTGCTAATATCACCACCATAGACTTATAGTACTGAATAGAGAACCCAATTAAATTTATACATGCTTGAATCCTAGGTTTATCTTAAAGGCACATGATGATGATAATTAAGTCAACTACTTACTAGTACTCTTTAATTATTTTTCTTATCTATACTTGACCATTGTCTTGATATTTTAATATTAAATTTTAAGTAGTGCTATTTCAATCAGAACCTTGTTATTTGTCTTATGCATTTTGCTTGAATCCTAGGGTAATCTATAATGTTTAGAGTTTAGCGTAAAGGTAATCTCTAGTTAGTATTATTTGTTCATGGTCGTAAATTATTAGTAGGTTGTGATCTTTCTCTACATTGATATCAAAACTAAACTTCTTTCAACCAATATCTTTCTTTAAGCTCTCTAAACAAAAGAAGGTGTAAGAAAATAATAATATCAAAACGCTTTCATTGCATCTCTCCCTGAGGTTCGACCTGTATAGCCCTCGCTACATGACTAAATTGCAAAGATTCAGAGTCAAAACCAATCACACACTTTTCATATTCTTTGTATTCTTTTTCGCAATAAAAAATTGGCCCTGTCGCCAGGGAGGGAACGATATACATTATTTTCTAACTAAATTTTTTTTGTTTGTGTGTACAGGGATAGTTACAAGAAGTTGGCATCTGCAAAGGATTAGAAGTACATCATAGCACTACCCTAGAAGGCAAAACACTAGAGGCTTCAAGAAAGGTGCGCAAACGCGGTCAAAGCTTCGAAAATGCGGCTATCCCAGTGAGTTAGGGTTTCTGTTTTTTCTGTAGTTATTGAACCTGAGTTTTATATCTGCTACAGATGTTAAATTTAACTCTAACTTATCTGGACATTGTTTCTAACAATAACAGTAACTTGTTAAAAAACGGATAGACTTACATCTAGGCATTCATATATTTTTATTTTAAATTTTCAATTACTGTCAAAGAGTGCTGGAGATCAAGATAAGTCTGCATAGCATCTACATTAAGAAACACTTGTGGCAATTTAATTGCTTTGAGCGATACTATTCTATTATTTTGCATACTTGCACAAAATCGACTTAAGGGCAAAACCCCCAACAAGATATGGTGGGGAAGTCATTACCCTTCCTTGGCCCACAAACAGCTCATTTGCACTCATAACTAGAACCTAATCTAAAATTTGAATAAATGTTGGCCTCCAGGACTTTTCAGACTCAATAGGAAATTGATCTAAGGAGAAAGTTGTCGAATTTTACTCTTATCAAATCGGTGACTAGGTAGGGGATTGAGAGGCGAAACCTCGAAGGTTAGTAGTTAGCATAATTAGGCTTGTCTTTGACGGATACCTCCCACCGATCTTGCCACCTACCTGGACAATTGACTCATGGTCTGATTCGGCAATATACCTCCTACGGATAATCTAAAGTTAAGAGTCGTCTAGGTTCAAGTTAACCTTAGATTAGGTTTGATTGATTTTGATTGACTGGGTGATCTTATTTTTATTGTACATCTAGGCTAACTAAAAACAAATCACCACTAAATAAAAAAATCATAAAAAAAATTCCCATGGCCTATTCACATTCATTTGGGTACAATTCATTTTATAGGCCAAATCCATCTTTCCATCCACTAACCACTTCTCTGATTTACATCATATCCTATCATTTGGAGCAATTATTGTAATAAACCATCTCATTCTTCGGAACAGTGTCCCGCGATAGGGTATTCGTTAATACTAGGTCCAAATTAATTCCACATATTTCAAGGACCTACGAGCGAACCCTATCCATCACATCAATTATAATTCAATAACAATAATGAGTAGGACACACAAACTTCACACCAAATGCTAAGTAATAATATTCCACATTGGCCCACCTAGAGATGATGGCTAATGAGTTAGCGATTGGGCAAGAGAGGGATTCATTTTTTACTCAACCTGTTCTTGATCCAAAACCAAATAAACCTATGTCAATTCAGGAACACATAAATCGAGATAGAATGAAAAAAGTCCAAAGTGAAAAACTCATATCAATTCTAAATCATATTTGTCTTCATGAAGAAAATGAATTCAATAATGAACCCGATGAGGAAGTATGCGAATTAAGCGACTATCATCGATATCGAGACAAACTTATAGAGAGCAGTTGGCTGAATATTCATCTCGTAGGGAGTAAGTTGAGTCATAGAGTAAGGATAAATGTGACGATGAATCTTTGTGTTTGGATGAAGTATTTAAAGATAATTTGGATACACATACACCTCCCAAGGAACAGTTGAATTATATTGTGAGGATGTTTGTGAAATAACGAGCCTCTATTTCTTAATATATTATTTAAGGATGAGTGTGATCCTAGTGGTGAGAAAACGTGTGTCAAGGATGTTATGTCTAAAGTTCCCTTTAAGAGAAGGAAACTTGATTTGAGTATCTTCACATTCAATGAATCAACTAATGATCATTCGTTGAAAATATAACTCAAAAACCTCAAATTGATAAAAGCTTTAAAAACCTCTTCGAAGATAAACTTAACCATTTGGATGAATCGATTAGGGACGCTTTCGCTAGCTATATACCTCCGAAAGATATGGTTAATCCAAGTTTTGAGGAGATGTATGAGAAAAATCTCAAAATTCTAGGTATTCATATTGTTTATGTGCCAACTACAATGTATAACGAGGATGAATTTGTGAAGAGTGGAGGAGGGAAGAAGTGTTAGCCCAAAGGCCCGTCACTTTAGTTTTCATGATGATTAACTCATGTAGTTATAGTACTAAGGATTTTATATTTAATAAGTTTCAGATATTTGATCAAGATCTTAGTAGGTGTTTAGCTTCAACAAAAGATTCGAAGTCAAGTTTTGAAGCTAGTACGTGTCGGTTCAAAGCTCGCGCATCAAGATCGCATCAAGTACTCAAGGGGAGTCTAGCTCGTTGAATCATGGTTTGGACCAAGTCAAGAAGGAGAAGAAGATTTTCAAAAGAAGATTTTTGTGAAAACTTAAGTCTAGTTTTGTAAGTCTTAAGATTTATTTTTAGATAAAATGTGAAGGATAGATTAGTTGTAGATTACTCAAGCTCACACACACACACAAGATTTACATGTGTTCTCTTAAGATAGTTTTGGTTTTAGAAAAGACTATTTTGGTTTTGAGCTTCAAAGTATACATCCTTATGTTTCATGATTAGAGTTCATCAAAACAAGTTTATATTATTTATATGTGTTTTGAATTTCATCCATGCACATTGTTAGTTCAAAAGTTTAGAAAAACTTATTTGGTGATTTTATATTATATGTTTGAGTTTTGTATTTATCAAAATATTATTTTAGAGCTTATTGTCAAAAACATAGATATTTCATATCATATGTGTATTGGATCATATCCATACACACTAAGCTTCAAAAGTGTTTAAAATATCTTGTTTTCGTATTTGGAGAAGTTTTAGAAAAATCGTTTCTCAAATTAAAGATGGATTTTGAAAAATACGGATTTTTGTTTAAGGCAAAATTTCTATATCACAGAAATAGTTCAAAATATTTGTAATATGTGTTAGTTTTTGATCAAACATGTTTGTACATCAAAGTACTTCAATGAACCTATTTTTTGTAGATTTTATGTGATTTTATGAGAATTTATAAGAATTTATAAACCAAGTTTTTATCCCCGGAATTTCAGACCAGGCCTTCTGGCAGTCGACCAACCGGTCGACCGAGCCAGAACTCGGCTGACCGGCGGTTGACCGATGTACACAGAACATGCACAACCATTTTGGCTTGACATGCACAGCCATTTTGTCTTGAGGGCCGGTCGACCGTGCGGTCGACCGGCCAGAGAGCTTTGCTCTCTGGATCTGGCCCCGGTCGACCGGCCGGTCAACCCAGAGATCGACCGGGCAGTCGACTGGTAGGCCCCAGCCGTCAGAAATTTGACCGTTGGCTGATCGACCGGTCGATCGACCGACAGGTCACTTTGACCTATAGTTTGATCCCAACGACTAGTCTTTGGGAGTCTATTTATGGGGACTGTTTTGGACTATTTTTACAAGATTTCAAGAGAGTTTTAAAGCCAGTTTTTCCTACACCTCTTAGGATTTTTCTCTACTTATTTTAGGGCTAATGCTTCCATATCAAAAGAAGAGTTTTCAAGAGTATTTTTCAAAAGAGATTTCTTGAGTTTTCCTCCACTACTCTATCTAGTTTTTCTCACACATACTTGAGCTTTCCATTGCCATTTCCTATAGGAGCTTTCTTGTGAGAGTATTTTTAGGTGATCAAAGTACTAAGATCACCAAGTGTTCATCTTGTATTTGAGGAGGCGAACTTGCGGGTTCGTGTTTGTGACGAGTTCTTGTGGGAGCTCGGTGCAGAGGTTCGGCCTCGGCAAGCTAGTGTGCATGCATGTGTTGTTCTTGCGGGAACAAGAGAGGGACTGGTAAGTCCAAGAGTGTGTGAACTCATTGTAGGTGTTGCGGCATCGAGTGATCTTGCGGGATCGTTTCTAGTAGAAATCCTTCATAGTCTTGAAGGCAGAGACGTAGAACAAGGGTGCTCGAACCTCGAAACAATTCTCCCGTGTTTGTGATTGCTCTCTCTCTCACTTGTGTTTATATATCTTGCATGCTTATCTTGTTTATCTATTCATATGCTTGATATACTTGTGCTTAATTGATATATGCTTGGGATTATTTGCTCACACTTGTATTCAACCAAGAGAGCCATAGTGGCACCTCAACTATTAATCTAGAGGAATCTTGAGGAGATAGTCCAGAGCCCTTCACCGAGAATTCGGCTACACTCTTGTGTTATACTTTATGTGTTTAGCTTAATAGCTTTACTTTGCATAAATAGTTTTTAATTCCACATCATTCATTATTAGATTAACTTGTACATATATTCACCCCCTAGGTGTATTTTCAATTGGTATTAGAGCCTGGTGCTCTTGATTTGGGTCTAACAACCTTGAGTTAAAGATCCTCATTTTAGCTAATCACAATATTTGTTTACACACACATATGGATTTCATAACACCTCCCATATTTGATATTCTTAACATCCAAAATTAGAAAGTTAAGGAGTCAATGTACCTTAAAGCACTTAGAATTCATGTTTATCTTGGCCACCATTAAAGATTCATATTGTTTAAATGGCAAACATCTAGAGGCTAACACATAAGCCATCCATGCTTTAAAATCTACCTTAAATGATGATTATTTATGTAGGGTTGCTAACTTTGATTCGACCTTTGTAGTATGGAACACATTAGTCTCCCTTGGTGAAAAAAGCAATACTATATGGGAAGTGACTCGGATGATAGAAGTGATACTTCCAACATATGCTACATGGTTCAAGGGATGACCTCCTTGAGGTAAATTCCAAATCTGAGGTAGAAGAAGATATTGACATGCCTTATGATGAGCTTGCATTTTTTTATCAAAAACTTCTTGAAAAATATGATTTATTGAAAATTAAAAATTGAAAATGCTAAGTTAAAGAAGGAAAATACCTCTTTGTTAAAAGAAAATGATTCCTTTAAAATAAATTTGAATGTGTTTTAAAAGAAAATAAATGTTTGAAAAAGGAGAATGTTTCCTTGTCTTCAAAATTAAATGACATTTGTGAAGGAAATAATTCTTTGAAAAATAAAATTATTTTGGTGAAAAAAGAAAAGAAATTGTTTTGAAAGAAAATAACTCTTTGAAAAGAAAAATTATTTCAAAGAAAAAGATAACATTTCTAAAAAAAAAGGATAGTTGATACTCATTCTTGCCATACTAATAATGTTGCATCCTCTTTTGATAAAAATGAGATTCTTGTTTTGAAAAAGAGAATTGATTGTTTAAGCTCAAATTTGAGTGATTGTGCATTTAACCATAATAAATTGGAATTCATGTTTCACAAGAAACAAATTTCACATGTTCATGCACAAACCCCACGACATACATATGCACTCCATGCTCACACTCACACCACTCATATGCATGCTAGAGTATACAAATGTACAATTGCGGTCGCAAAGGCCATTTAGCAAAGTTTATTTTGATAAGATAGATCATATAAATTTTACAAATAAAATATTTGGGTTCCTTATGATGCTATCCCCCGTGGACCTAAAAGGAAATGGGTACCAAAATTCTCACCTCTTGTGTTTGATGTAGGTGTGGCTCTCACATGACGTGAGGATATGATGCCTTGGTGGTAGATGCATGAGTTAGATGGACATACCAAATTGATGCATCGCTATCAAGCATGTTTGGTGGGATGACCACCATGGTTTGGAGACTTACAGAATAGTTCATATGATTTGTAACTATCTCTAACTCCTATTTTAATTTACATGCTTTCATATAAATGTCTTTAGCATGTTTTGGTTTCATTGCTCATTATGTTAAATGATCATGTTTTGTACTTATAGATGTAGTTTTTGTTAAAACTTGTGTTTATACTTGTACAAGTGGTGAGCTACACTTGATTATTATATGTTTGTGTTTCATTTCTCATTTGTACTCATTACATGTACATGTATAACCTAGTTTTGAAGATTCTTTCATTTATACTTATTTTCCCTATTTTTATACATGTTTTGCTTCATATATATGTTATTTTTTGTCTAAAACTAATAAATATACATGCATACCCTTGAGTCACTTGCCTTCATGCAAATTCTATTATGGACTCGTTTATGTTTGGAATATGTATGTATATTTTTAGTTTTGATAGAACATACATATACGTTGAAGTTTGTTTAATTTTGATGAAAAATAAATTTTTATAATTTTCATATGTTTTGGCATTTGAGCTTTATTGTTTATATTCATGGATATGCTAATCACATGATTCTTATGCACTCACATTATTTTTGTTCACTCATGACGTTGTTTTCATGGGATTTATATGAGCCTTATAAATCTTGAGTGACAATTTTTGTGTACTTAGCAATATTTCATAACATATATATAATTTGGTTTCATTTTTGAAGTATCTTTAAAAAATTACTTTAAACTAGTTATCTATTCTTTATTTGGTAGTGTTTTTCAATTTATAACTATTTTCAAATCTTATTTTTGAAAACTTCTACCCTTCAAAAGGTGGATGGTTGGGCGACCATGCCTTATATCCCTTATTGAATATCTTTTATCATGTGCATGAATATGGTGATAGGTATGAGTTATACACTTGATCTTCAAGAAATTTTATGTTTGTATACTCATATTTGTTTCTTATATATGTATGCTTCAAAATTCAATTAGTATCAATTTCAATTGGTATTTCCAACATACATATATATGATTTGACTGTGCTTGTTTTTATAATGTCTTTACATTTTTAAAACACAAATTATGTTTATGGTAAGCTTGAGTTTATTCTAAATGTTAATTGATATCTATACAAGCTTATGCATTGATTTCAATTAGTATTTCAATTGGTATCTATTACATATCAAAATAACTTCATGTTTCACCTTCAATTGGTATAAAAAATCTATTATTGGTATCTTAAAAAAATTATTTTTACAAGTGGTACCAACTTTTATTTTTGTCACCTACAATTTGATTTCATTGGTATCAAAATTTGTTTTGTTGACTTTAAGGAATTTCAAAAACTTGTTTTAAAGTGATTTCAAAATTTTTCATAATATTTGTTGATATATATTGCTTATATACAAGGAGAGCTTAACACCTCTTCTAAATATAGATTCATGTTGAGTGTATCTCACATTAAGGAGCTTGATCTCTCTTTTTTACGTGATACACATGTGTAGGGGAGCTTAACATCTCCATTTATACATTGTATATTATGTTTTATGTGGGTTAGGGTCTAGTCATCCCTTCTTCATGTAATGCATGTATGCATGGGGAGCTAACTTTACGCCTCTCCTCTTCATGAATGTATATCGCATATACATCTTTATTGTTTGATTATCCTAACCTCTTTGTTGATGAATTGACAAAAGGGGAGCAGAATTTTGAGAGCTTATATATACATGTTTATATCTCTGATTATGCATAAATGTTTGTTTAGTTTATGCACTTTCATTGAATATCTATTTGTTTATTGCTATGCATGAGTTAAAGGGGAGCTTCTATGAAGCTTATCTTTAATCCATGCATATATAACTCCATGAGTTTTGTCATCATCAAAAGGGAGAGATTGTTGGACCAAAGGCCCGTCACTCTAGTTTTCATGATGATTAACTCATATAGTTATAGTACTAATAATCTTGTGTTTAATAAGTTTCAGATATTTGATTAAGATCTTAGCAGGTGTTTAGCTTCAGCAAAAGATTCAAAGTCAAGTTTTGAAGCTAGCACGTGTTGGTTCAAGGGCTCGCGCATTAAAATCACATCAAGTACCCAAGGGAAGTCTAGCTAGTTGAATCATGGTTTGGACCAAGTCAAGAAGGAGAAGAAGATTTTCAAAAGAAGATTTTCGTAAAGATTTGAGTCTAGTTTTGTAAGTTAGTTTCATAAGTTTTAAGATTTATTTTTAGATAAAATAAAAGATAGATTAGTTATGGATTGCTCAAGCTCATATACACACACAAAAGATTTACATGTGTTTTCTTAAGATAGTTTTGGTTTTAGAAAATACTGTTTTGATTTTGAGCTTCAATGTTTACATCCTTATATTTCATGATTAGAGTTCATCAAAATAAGTTTACATTGTTTATATGTGTTTTGGATTTCATCCATGCACATTGTTGGTTCAAAAGTTTAGAAAAAACTTATTTGATGATCTATATCATATGTTTGAGTTTCATATTTATCAAAACTTATTTTAGAGCTTATTCTCAAAATATAGATATTTCATATCATATGTGTATTGGATCATATCCATACACACTAAGCTTCAAAAGTGTTTAAAATATCTTTTTTTTGTATTTGGAGAAGTTTTGGAAAAATCATTTTTCAAATTAAAGATTGATTTTGAAAATACAGATTTTTGTTTTAAGGCAAAATTTCTATATAGCAAAAACAGTTCAAAATATTTGTAATATGTGTTGATTTTTTATCAAACATATTTGTACATCAAAGTATTTCAATAAACCTATTTTTGTAGATTTTATGGAATTTATAAAAAATTTATTAAACCAAGTTTTTATCCCAGAATTTTAGACCAGGCCTTCTCGCTCGGTCGAGGCAGTCGACCGACCGGTCGACTGAGCCAGAAGTCGGTCGACCGGGCAGCCAACTGATGTGCACAAAATGTGCACAACCATTTTGGCTTGACGTTCATAGCCATTTTGGCTTGAGGGCCGGTCGACCGTCCAGAGAGCTTTGCTTTCTGGATCTGGCCCTGGTCGACCGGGCGATCGACCGGCCGGTCAAACCAGGGCACGGTCGACCGGCAGACCCCAACCGTAAGAAATTTGACCGTTGGCCGGTCGACCGACAGGTCATTTTGACCTACAGTTTGACCCCAACGGCTAGTTTTTGGGAGTCTATTTAAGGGGAGCTATTTTGAGCTGTTTTCTACAAGATTTTGAGAGAGTTTTAAAGCCAGTTTTTCCTGTCTCTCTTAGGATTTTTCTCTACTTGTTTTAGGGCTAATCTTCCATATCAAAAGGAGAGTTTTCAAGAGTGTTTTTCAAAAGAGATTTCTTCAGTTATTCTCCACTACTCTATCTAGTTTTCTCACATATACTTGAGCTTTCCATTGCCATATCTACCTTATAAGAGTTTTGCTGTGAAAGTGTTTTAGGTGATAAAGTATTGAGATCACTAAGTATTCATCTTGTATTTGAGGAGGCGAACTTGCCGGTTCGTGTTTGTGACGAGTTCTTGTGGGAGCTCGGTGTAGAGGTGCGACCTCGGCAAGCTAGTGTGCTTGCTTGTGTTGTTCTTACGGGAACAAGAGAGGGACTAGTAAGTCCAAGAGTTCTAGTGTGAACTCGTTGTAGGTGTTGCGGCACCGACTGATCTTGCAAGATCGTTTCTAGTGGAAATCCTTCATAGTGTTGAAGGTGGGGACGTAGAGCAAGGGTGCTCGAACCTCGAAACAACTCTCCCGTTTTATGATTGCTCTCTCTCTCTCACACTTGTGTTTATATATCTTTCATTCTTATCTTGTTTATCTCTTCATATGCTTGATATACTTGTGCTTAATTGATATATATATTTGGGATTGTTTGCTCACACTTGTATTCAACTAAGAGAGCCATAGTGGCACCTCAACTGTTAATCTAGAGGAATCTTGAGGAGATAGTTCAGAGCCCTTCACCGAAAATTCTGCTACACTCTTGTGTTATACTTTGTGTGTTTAGCTTAATAGCTTTACTTTGCATAAATAGTTTTTTTCACATCATTCATCATTAGATTTGCTTGTACATCTTTTCATCTCCCCTCTAGGTGTATTTTCAAGAAGAGTAGAAGAATGTTAGGAAAGTGATGAATAAGTTAGAGAGGATGAACACAAAACTGACAAAAAGATTGACTTCTCCAATTTCACCACTAAAGATGACACATTGGAATGATGGAAAACGAGCTCAAGGAAAGAAGCCACCATCTTGAGGTAACATTATGCCTTTCCTTTCATCTTTTTCATGCATACATGCATTCATTTATACATTGAGAATAATGCATGAGATAGTTGTTGGAGAGGGTTTACTAATATACTAACATAGGTAGGTTTACTAGCAAATTTTTTTAAAAAACTTTTTGGAAAAGAAACAAGACTTTAATTTATTTTTTAAAGTAATTAAGTAAATTTTAAGGAATAGGAAAATCATAATTAGGATTTCTTAATACTTGGTCAAAATAAGATTATTTGTTTGATTTTTAGGTTTAAGAGAAAAATTGAAAACTTCATTTAATCTTAATTTTTATCTTGATAAAATATGAATACTTTATACATTTAAACACTTAGAATTCAAAACAAGGACTCTTGTGTCTTAGAAAATATATATATATATATATGAAAAATAAACAAATCAAATTAATGATTAGCTAGGTGCTTTGGCCTAAGAAAGCCTTCATATTTACGCGAAAGGTAATTCGGTAAGTTTGACAAAAAGAAAAATATATAAATATAATACATGTATTAACACATCTAATAATCAACTAGTTAGGTATTGGGGACTCAAGAAGTCTTGATACTTACACAAAAGAAAATTAGATATATATAACCTTTTTTCTTTTTTTTTTTTTGCAAGAAGTTTGAAGTCTTACCACTTCAATGCCCTTTAAGCACTTCTTTTTTTTAATATGTATAACTCATCTATATATATATATATATATATATATATATATATATATATATATAAGGCATAAGAGTTGAAGTTAAATAATCTCGAGTCAAAAAAGTCATGGTCACAAAGGTGCATATGACTTAGGGTAAAATAATAGACTAAGTGAGAAATTCACTTTTAATTCTAACTTAGATTGATAATAAATACTTGCATAAATTAAGTATAGGAATGATCAATTGGGTTATCCTAAAACTTAGAAGTTGTTTAACTTTTACAAATATATTTCAAATATTTTCCCTCTTTCAAAATAATTTTTAAAAATCTAACATTCTTTTCTTTATGGATTTTGTGGGTGTAATTCACTGAAAACCTTTATGAGACAAACACATCCTCTATGGGTAACCTAGAGGTTTAAAAATTTTGCATGTGCTAAGTGCAATAGTGATTCCTATGAAAGTGAGTTAGGTTAGTTTAGGTTAGTTTAATTTTTTCTTTTTTGTTTTACTAGAGGATGAGTAAAAGATAAGTGTGGGGTGTGATTGTTCATAAAAGATGCATATTTTTAGTCACATTTTCATACTTATTTTTTATAAAATATTACTATTTAACTCATTTATTATTTAGTAATGTGCATGCCTCCATAATCTAAGAGAAAGCCCAAATCCCACAATTATTATGAAATAAATATTAATTGGTAAGATAAAGGAAGCTTCTATTCTATTCCATTTGAATTTGGATTTAAAATTAATTTAATTTTAATTTAAAGGAGAAAAAAATAGAACAGATAAATTCTCATCTCAATTGAAGATAGGGGTGAACTCCTATTCAAATTTCGGTTGCTTGTGCCACAAGTCAAAGAAAAAGTGAAGAAAATTTGAATTTAACCCAGATTTAGATATAACTTGATCTCCAAGTTATCTAGGAGATTGAAATATTTAGAGAATTAAATGAAAATTCTGAGGATATATCTCCAGATAGATGGACCACATGCCAAAGCGCGTACCCCCAGACTCCACAAAAAGGCCATGGAAACCCAAAAAAGCCGCGAAAACACGACTATCTGGAGGTCGCACGCGCGGAGTTTTGGGGGAGTGTTCATGTAGGACTCTACTTCTCAAATCTCCTATAAATACCCCCGAAGAGTAACAGAGCAGAGGCATCTCAGAAGTTTAAGCTTAGGGATTTCTTTAGATCTATTTTTTTCTGAATTTTCATTGTAATTTTCAAGTTTCTTTTACTTTGAAGAAGATTTATAAGAAAGATAAGCCATTGTAATTCGACGTGACAGATCAATACAAGTTGCTTTTATTCTTTTCATATCTTTTTTGTTATTTACTTATTTTTGTTCTTTAGTTTGCTACTTTATTTCACGCAATCTTCTTATTTCAAAAATCATGCTTTGCTTCTTTTCAACCATGAGTAACTAAATTCACTTTTCGTGACTTGCTAATATCATTACCATGGACCTATAGTATTGAATAAAGAACCCAGTTAAATTTCATACATGTTTAAACCCTAGGTTAATCTTGAAGGCACATGATAATGATAATTAGGTCAACTACTTACTAGTACTCTTTAACTATTTTTCTTAATCTATGCTTGACCATTGTCTTGATATTTTAATGTTAAATTTTAACTAGTGCTATTTCAATTAGAACCTTGTTATTTATCTTTTGTGTTTTGCTTGAATCCTTGGGTAATCTATCATGTTTAGGGTTTAGCGTAAAGGTAATCTCTAGTTAGTATTATTTGTTTATAGTGGTAGATTTTAGTAGGTTGTGAGTTTTCTCTCTACATTGATATCAAAGCCAAACTTCTTTCGACCAATCTTTTTCTTTAAACTCTCCAAACAAAAGAAGTAAGAAAACAACAATACTGAAATACTTCCATCACGTCTCTCCCTGAGGTTCGACCCGTATAGCCCTCGCTACACGGTTAAATTGTAAAGATTCAGAGTCAAAACCAATCGCATACACTTTTCATATTCTCTGGATTCTTTTTGGCAATCAGTGCGTGTGCGCATGTATATAGCAACAAGATAAGATTCAAAGCAATTTTCATACAAGTGTGTTTTCTAAGCAACATGCGATGCAGACGTACTTTGACTCCAGCACTCTTCAACAATAGTGAAAATGTAACGAAATTAGACAAATACCCTAAATGTAAAGTATAATCATTTTTTAGTATTTACAGACAGCCATGTTACTGTTGAATTAAAAATAGTGTGCGAATCAAATAATAAGAAAAACTAGCAGCTGTAGAAGCTATGTTTTGCAGTGTGGAAGCACCTGCAAAGAGACAGTTAGTAGTTCTTCTCCTTATTTCTGCGGCAGTAAGGAGTCTCCATGAGCTCTTCTTTCTATAGCAGAGTCTCAGAGATGTTTTGTATATTTTGCAACTCTTATTTTCTTGAAATTAGCTCCCGCACACAAAACAAAACAGAGAAGAAAAATTAATTGTTAGTAACTAAAAAGATTTACCGTCACTACCCGACAATAGTGCCAAAATTTGATTGAGGCAAAACCTTCACAGAAAAGCAGAGTTTAGAATTGATAGATAAATAATGTTAGGGTTTCTCAATATTATCACTATAGAATGTGGCTACGCGGGTCGTGATTCATAAGGAGGGACTGCGATAGAAGCATTTGGTATTCTTTCTAAGTTTACTAGTTTACTAAAATTCGGTTAAAGATTTCTTTTTAGTTTTTGAGAAGAAAGGAAAATGAAATGTTAAGTTAAAAGTAAAAGATCAAAAGAATGAGAAGGAGGTGATGTTTTAATTAAAAAAAGAAAACTAAAAAAGAAAGAATTAAAAAAAATCAAGAAAGTGTTGGTTTTAAAATCGTTTCTTAACTAAGAAATGAAAAGAAAGAAAGGAAAAAAACTAAAGTGTACTTACCTCTTATGTTGATTATAGTACTTTGGATCGTTGGTAAAGGTTTACCTTGATTTGGAGGCGATCAGCGTATAACCCATAAGATCGAATCAATCTCCATCCACATTACATCATCATGACTTCTAGAAGCAAGTATAGAAGGATACGAACATTAAAAAGGAGGAATTTATCATCATGAGCTATCGGCGGCACTTGCAATGGCAAAGCGATTCCGATGCTACTAGATTCACTTGGATTTATAATCATAAACAAAAAGTAAAGTAAAAATAAGAAGAAAAGAAAACTTTTGATTAAATTGATAAATGATGAAAGAAAAAAAAAGAAAATTATATTGATATCACTTCTCAGTACAATCCTCTTTTTTTTTTTAACATGAGTCTTTTCTCTAATCTAAGTTTACAAATAAACAAAAATTACATAAGAATAAAGAAAATCTAAGTTAAAAGTAGAAACAAAAACCTAAACCTAGCTCTCTGCCAGTGGTGCCTGTCTGCGTTCTGATTGTGCAGTATTTATAGGTGAAATGGGGAGGGGAGACTAAAACGCTCTCCAACTGCCTCAACAGAGCCGCGTCATGAAATGGAGAGGGGGAGAGACTATACAGATAGGGGAGCAAACGGCTCAATAGGAATTACATTTAAATCCAAATTTAATTGGCCTTTTGGGTCATTTCCTCTCCTTCTCCATTAAACAAGGCCTGCACACCATTAAAGGTTGCATTTTTATGTTCTTTTTCTTCTTGTCGCTTTTGATTTTGATTACGATCCAAGTGAATCGTGCAGCATTAGAATCGCCTTGCCATCATGACGATGGATTTCTCTTTCTAAAAGTCTGTATCATTTCATGCTTACTGCTTAAAATCTATATGATATAATAGGGACGGGGACTGAATCTGATCTGATGGGCTATGCGCTGATCGCCTCCGAATCAATGTAAAACCTTCATCGAAGATCAAGTAAGTAATCAGCCAAAGAGATGAGTATTCTTTAGATTTTCTTTCTTTTAATTTCTTAGTTTAGAATCACTTTAAAAATCAACACTTTCTTTTTTCCTATTCGTTAGATTCTTTCTTTGCTAACTTAGTTCTTCTTTTAACTAAACACCAACATAATCTTCTTCTTCTATCTTCTCTTCTTCTAACTTAACACTTTTCTTTTGTTTTCCAAAACTAAGAAGAAATATTTTAACTAGTTTCTAGTAACTTAGAAAGAATTACTAAACACATTCATCACAGTCCCTCCTTATGATCACAACCCGCTTAGCCACTTCACTACAGCAGTAGTAATGAGGACCTAGCACATTCCTAATCTTAATTTCTAAACTCTGTTTTTCTGTTCAGGTTTTACCTCGATCAGACCCCAGCAAGTCCAGCCCATTTCTCTCTAATTAAATTGAGCCTAAGCCTGCAATCTCTATATCTTTTATTGAATTTTGTTTCAACTTTAACCCAATGCAAGTAGCCCATTTCTCCCTCTTTTTCCCCATACAAAAATCTGTCCTGGCACTCTAACCCAAACCCTAATCTGTGGAGCCTGTGCGCCACCCTCCTCTCCCCTTCGATACCTCACAGTTCCCTCTCCCCGACGCCATGCCAACTGCCTCTTCCTCCACCTCCTCCGTGCACGAAAACACCAACCACCATGTCTCCGTATTGCCACTGTCAGTATTGCCACCATGCGCAAGAAATTGTCATCCCCACTCTATTACTGCCCCTATCCATATTTCCTTGTCTCTCCTCTTGGCCTTTCGCCACATCTCCGCAATGAGCGCCCCTCACTGATAACACTGAGGCCCTGACAACCGCCCTTCTTCCTTCCATTGTCGTTGCCTTATCGACTGCACCACCCTTCACCATCTCCCTCTCAAGACACTGCTTAACTTCATTATTCTACCTTTTGCTTATCCTACAATAATGCCTCCTCTCCCCCCATGCAGCTCGTGCTGCCTCGCACCACCTTCTTTCACGGTGAGCGCCCTGATCCTCTCCTTCTTCTCCTCCCTCCTCGTCTACCTCGCCTTGCATCTGTAAGTTCACCTAGAGGGGGGGTGAATAGGTGATGGCTAATCTAATGGTCACTTAATGCCTAATAATGCGGAAGCTAAAACAATTATGACCTAATTAAATCTTTTACACTAAACATCACATATAACCAAAGAGTGTTGCCGAATTTCCCGTGAAGGGCTCTGGACAAACTCCTCTAGATTCCCCTTGAATGGGTTGAGGTGCCGCATTGGCTCTCTTAGTTGAATACAAGTGTTAGTCAATAATCCCAAGCAAGTATATCAATATGAGCACAAGGAATATATCATGCATATGAAAGTAAAGACAAGATAAGTAATGCAAGATATAAACAAGGAGATAGAGAGAAGAGAGAGAAATGGCAATCGCAAACACAAGGGTATGTTTCGAGGTTCGAGCACACTTGCTCTACATCCCCGCCTTCGACACACGAAGGATTTTCACTATGCAAGATCCCAATGGATCTCTCCTCGGTGCCGCAACACCTACAAGCCCTCGGACTCCCTAGTCCCGTACACACGCAAGCTCACTAGCTCGCCGAGGCCGCACCTCAAACCACCGAGTTCACACAAGAACTCTAAACCACCACGAGCACACTTGCCCGTCTCCTCAAAGTACAAAGATGAAATCTTTGGTGATCTACAACACTTTGATCACCAATTACAAACTCTCACAATACAATCCTATGGATAGATAAGGCAATGGATAGCTCAAGTGATTGTGAGAAAGCAAGGAAAGAACTATGGTGAAAAACTCAAGAAATCACTTTAAACACTCTTGTAAAATCTTCCCTTTAGATAGGAAATATTTGCTCTCTATTTTGTGGAGAAACTTCTTCTGAAAGAATGGGAAAAACTGGCTCAAGGCTCTCCTAAAATCTTCTTTCAAAACAATGACAAAACCCCCAATTTATAGGCTGCCAGAAAACTAGCCGTTGGGGTCTGTCAGAGCTGTCGGTCGACTGCCAACGGTCAAAATCCGACCGTTGGAGCTACCGTTCGACCGACCCGGTCGACCCAGAAAAACAGAGAGCAAGTCTCTGAATTTCGGTCGACCGCCCCGGTCGCCCGGCACACAGCCAGAGCAAACGTGCACGTCCGTGCACGTCGGTCGACCGACCCGGTCGACCGACTTCAGGGTTAGTCGACTTATAAGCTAGTATAAGTCGACTAGCTGAAGCCTGAAACAATTTTTCTGGGATTAAAAAAGTTAGTCTTTTTGGCTCAAATAAAATCCCATAAATATAGTAAAAATCTGCAAAAATAGTTTAACCAATATACTTTGATATACAAACACACTTGCATAAAATCAAGGCATGTTATAAAAGATTGGACTATTTTTGTAACTTGGAAATATTTGGCTCATGATAAAAACTGTTTTTCCAAAACAATATTTTTTCAAAACATGTTTTTCCAAATCTTCATCAAATACAAAAACAAGATATACTTTTAAAGCATAGTGTGTATGGATATGATCCACTATACAATTAAGATGAAATATCTATGTTTTTGCATTAAGCATAAACTTGGTTTTGGTTGAAAGATGTAAACATGAATATCAAAAACAAAACTATGTTTTTCCAAAATGAAAGTCTTTTCTAAATCTGAAAATTCTTTTATGAAAAGACAACAAATTCAAGAGTGTGTGTGTGTGATATCTACTTGAGCAATCCACCAACTATCTATCCTTTACATTTTATCTAAAATAAAAACAAAATCTTATACCTAGACACAAGTCTTGATCTTGAAGTCTTCCCTTGAAGTCTTCTCATCTTCTTGACTTGGTCCAAGCTTGATCCAAAAGCTCCTTGGATCACACCGTGCTAGCTCCAAATCTTGACATTTTATCCTTTGTTGAGCTATGCACCTACTAAGATCTTGATAATGAATCTGTCACTAATTAAAACACAAGATCATTAGTAAACATAACTTCATGAGTTGATCATCATTAAAAGTAGGGTGATAGGCCTTTGGGCCAACAATCTCCCCCTTTTTGATGATGACAAAACTCATGGAGTATATATGCATGGATTAAAGTAAAGCTTCAAGGAAGCTCCCCCTTAACTCATGCATACCAAATAAATAATAGATATGGCAATGAGGCACATGAATATGTATGCAAGTATGGAGATAAAACATGCAACAAGCATAAATCAACATCTTTTTTTTTTATTTGCAATACAAAAATAATATGCATAATGAACAAGGAAGACAAATACTTCTCCCCCTTAAGCAATGAAAACATGCATATAAACTCAAATACTTCTCCCCCTTTTTGTCACTCATCAACAAAGGGTTCAAAGTAAACTCAAATCAAACAAATTTTTATCCCCCTTTTTGTCAAAAACAAGGAGATCAAGAAGGGGTAATACAAATCAATCAATAAGATTATATGCGATATACATTCATGAAGAGGAAGACGCTAAGTTAGCTTCCCTACACATATGCATTACATGAAGAAGGGATGACAAGCCCTAACTCACATAACACATATTATGTAACGCATAAGAGGAGATGTGAAGCTCCCCTACACACGTGTATCACATAAAGAAGAGTTGTCAAGCTCCTCAATATACAATACACTCAATATGAATCTATATGTAGAAGAGATGTTAAGCTCTCCTTGCATATAGGCAATACAAATCAAAATTTTGAATTTTTCTTAAGAAACACATTTTGAGATATCAAATCAACATATATATTTTTTTTTTTGATATCAAATTTGAAAACATATTGCATAAGCTTTAAGAATTACCAATTGAAAGTTGAATTAAGCTTAGCAAATAGATCACATATATGTATGAAAAGATAATACCAATAGAATTGATATAATTTAAATTTGAAAAGCATTCATACATACAATCAAAATGTGAGTATATAGAAATCATATTGATACCAATTGAAAAATATCCAATGATACCAATTGAAGAGTAAGCTTATCATATACTCTACCATATGAAGAGATTGCACTAGTTAATATGAAAATTTTTAAACTAGTACGAAATCCTTCAAGCAAGGAATAAAGTAAAAAGAAATGTCAATAAATCTCAATATTCCTTTAAATCATCACACATTTTTTTATTAAAAAACAAAATTTATATTTCAAGATATGTATGTTTTGACAACACAATAAGTATACATACATATCTCTTAAACACAATTGAGTCCATATAAATAGATTTGCATTAAAGGCAAATGACTCAAGAGGTATACATGTATATCTTAAAGTTTGACAAAATACACATATACATGAAATGAAAGCACATGATCATAAATCAAATCCAAAAAGTGGGAATACAAGTTTAAAAATGTATGTATCATCAAAATTAAGCAATACAAGCACTTTTCATGGGTACAAATAAGCATTCAAGCACAAATATAAATAGATTTATTTGTGGCCCATGATATGTACAAGTATAAATCCTAGTGTTGACAAAAAACTAACACATAAACTAATATTCAAATCATGAAGCATCAAATAAATTTTGAGAAAAATAGAATCATGTGTCAATCTCAAAGATTATTTGAAGAATAAATAACTAGTATAAATTATTTTTGAAAAACTAGTTAAAGATCCTTCAAATATGTCAGATCTTATGTTTTTCATAAATATACTAGATACACAAAAATTTAAGCACTCATGGTTTATAAAGCTCAAAAATAATTTTAACAAAAAGTGAGTGTTAAACGATCATGTAAATAGCATTTTTATGAAAATAGACAATGAAGCTCAAAGAGATCATAAGTCACACATTTTTTTTTTAAAAAATTATTTTTCATTAAAACATTAATCTTCATGGTATATGTATGAATAATCCAATCCTAACAATACACATACATATCCAAATCTAAAAGAGTCTATCAAATATTTTTGCATGAAGGCAAGAGAGACTCACGGGTATACATGTATATTTATTAGATTTGAATTAATAATACATATACATGAAGTAAAGCATAAAGTAGGTAAAACATGTATAAAAGAGAATCATCAAACTAGTCTATACATATACATATAGTGGATACAAATGAGCATGAAGTTCAAATTTAAATGAATCAATTTGATACTCACTAAGTGTACATGTATAAAAGCAAGTTTGATACATTCTACATCTAAGCATGTAAATACCACATGAAGCACACAAAAATATGAACATGCTATGAATATGACAAATGAACTAGCATGTACATAAAAGTAGGAGTTTAGATATTGTTACCAGCTCCAAAGCTCCAAAAATGGTGGCCTTTCCACCAAAACTCCTTAATAGCGATGCATCCAAAAGTATGTCCATCAAGTCTATTGCATCCACTACCAAGGCACCAAATCTCTCACGTCTTGAGAGATCCCTCACCTACATCAAAACATGGGTGGGGGTTTTGGTACCCATTTTTGCTTGGGTCCTTTGGGGTTAGACTTGTAAGGAACTCAAAATCTTTTATAATTAGCAAAATTTAGAGAATTAATATATCATAACAAAACTTTGCTAAATGGCCTTTGCGGCCACAATGTGTACATACATACACCTTAGTATGCTTATGTGAATGTTTGTGATCGTGTTGTGCAACATAAGCAAATGCATGATGTGAGTGTGCATGAACATGAGGAACTTATTTCTTTTGAAACAAGGATTCCAATCTAGTGTGTTGAATGCACAAGAGTTCAAGGTTGAACTCAAATCATTAATTTTATCTTTCAAAACATTAATCTCACTAGTGGTGGCATGTAAAGCATGGTGAGATATGAAATCATTTTCTTCTTCTTTTGAGAAACAAAATCTTTTCCTTTTTCACAAATTTTTCTTTTCAAAGACTTATTTTCTTGAAAAACAACTTCCTTTTGTTTTTTCCCACCAAATCAACTTTATTTTTCAAAATAGTGTTTCCTTCACAAAGATTATTTAATTTAGAAGCAAGGAAACATTCTCATTTTTCAAATCTTTATTTCTTTTTTCTAAACATGCAATGTTAGATTTAAATGAATCTTGTTCTATATGCATGCAAGCATGTTTCTTTTTCAAATTTTTATTTTCCTTTTAATCATGTCATATTTCTCTAATAGTTGTTGACAAAATGAAGCAAGTTCATCATATGACATCTCAATATCTTCTACCTCGGATTCGGTAGTTACCTCAAGGGGTTATCCCTTGGACCATGTAGCACACATTGGAGATGTCGCTTCCAACGTCCGAATCGCTCCCGGCATAATATTGTTCTTTTTCGCCAAGGGAGGAGGAGGGTGTTCCACACTACAAAAGCCAAATCAATGTTAGCAACCCTAGATAAGTAATCATCATTTAGGGTAGATCTTAAAGCATGTAGGGCTTTTGTATTAGCCTCAATATTCTTACCATTTAAACAATATGCATTATTAGTTGTGGCAAGATAAACATGATAACCTAGGGCTTTGAGGTACAAGGACATCTTCACCTTCCATATATGGATGTTAACAATATCAAACATGGGTGGTGACATGAAGTCCATGTGTGTGTACAAAATCTTGTGATTAGCCTAAAAAATGAGGATCTTTTACTCTAGGTTGTTAGACCAAAATCAGAGTACCAAGCTCTGATACCAAATGTAAGTTCACCTAGAGGGGGGTGAATAGGTGATGGCTAATCTAATGGTCACTTAATGCCTAATAATGCGGAAGCTAAAACAATTATGACCTAATTAAATCTTTTACACTAAACACCACGTATAACCAAAGAGTGTTGCCGAATTCCCCGTGAAGGGCTCTGGACAAACTCCTCTAGATTCCCCTTGAATGGGTTGAGGTGCCGCGTTGGCTCTCTTGGTTGAATACAAGTGTTAGTCAACAATCCCAAGCAAGTATATCAATATGAGCACAAGGAATATATCATGCATATGAAAGTAAAGACAAGATAAGTAATGCAAGATATAAACAAGGAGATAGAGAGAGAGAGAGAAAGAAATGGCAATCGCAAACACAAGGGTATGTTTCGAGGTTCGAGCACACTTGCTCTACATCCCCGCCTTCGACACACGAAGGATTTCCACTATGCAAGATCCCAATGGATCTCTCCTCGGTGCCGCAACACCTACAAGCCCTCGGACTCCCTAGTCCCGTACACACGCAAGCTCACTTGCTCGCCGAGGCCGCACCTCAAACCCCGAGTTCACACAAGAACTCTAAACCACCACGAGCACACTTGCCCGTCTCCTCAAAGTACAAAGATGAAATCTTTGGTGATCTACAACACTTTGATCACCAATTACAAACTCTCACAATACAATCCTATGGATAGATAAGGCAATGGATAGCTCAAGTGATTGTGAGAAAGCAAGGAAAGAACTATGGTGAAAAACTCAAGAAATCACTTTAACACTCTTGTTAAAATCTTCCCTTTAGATAGGAAATATTTGCTCTCTATTTTGTGGAGAAAACTCTTCTGAAAGAATGGGAAAAACTGGCTCAAGGCTCTCCTAAAATCTTCTTTCAAAACAATGACAAAACCCCCAATTTATAGGCTGCCAGAAAACTAGCCGTTGGGGTCTGTCAGAGCTGCCGGTCGACCGGCCCGGTCGACTGCCAACGGTCAAAAATCCGACCGTTGAAGCTACCGGTCGACCGACCCGGTCGACCCACAAAAACGAGAGCAAGTCTCTGAATTTCGGTCGACCGCCCCGGTCGCCCGGCACACAGCCAGAGCAAACGTGCACGTCCGTGCACGTCGTCCGCCGACCCAGTCGACCGACTTCAGGGTTAGTCGACTTATAAGCTAGTATAAGTCGACTAGCTGAAGCCTGAAATAATTTTTCTAGGATTAAAAAAGTTAGTCTTTTTGGCTCAAATAAAATCCCATAAATATAGTAAAATCTGCAAAAATAGTTAACCAATATACTTTGATATACAAACATGCTTGCACAAAATCAAGGCATGTTATAAAAGATTGGACTATTTTTGTAACTTGAAAATATTGGCTCATGATAAAAACTGTTTTTCCAAAACAATATTTTTCCAAAACATGTTTTTCCAAATCTTCATCAAATACAAAAACAAGATATACTTTTAAAGCATAGTGTGTATGGATATGATCCACTACACAATTAAGATGAAATATCTTATGTTTTTGGCATTAAGCATAAACTTGGTTTTGGTTGAAAGATGTAAACATGAATATCAAAAACCAAAACTATGTTTTTCCAAAATGAAAGTCTTTTCTAAATCTGAAAAATTCTTTTATGAAAAGACAACAAATTCAAGAGTGTGTGTGTGATATCTACTTGAGCAATCCACCAACTATCTATCATTTACATTTTATCTAAAATAAAAACAAAAATCTTATACCTAGACACAAGTCTTGACCTTGAAGTCGTCCCTTGAAGTCTTCTCATCTTCTTGACTTGGTCCAAGCTTGATCCAAAGCTCCTTATCACACCGTGCTAGCTCCAAATCTTGACATTTTATCCTTTGTGAGCTATGCACCTACTAAGATCTTGATAATGAATCTGTCACTAATTAAAATACAAGATCATTAGTAAACATAACTTCATGAGTTGATCATCATCAAACTAGGGTGATAGGCCTTTGGGCCAACAGCATCGCCAGTCGTGCTGCCATACTCCTCCACCTCCCTTCATGCCATCACACGCCCGCGCAGCCTACAGCTTCCCCGCGCTCTATGCCGCTGAGTCCATAATAGCATCTAAATTGCTCATTCTTCCTCTCCTCTTCTAGTCTGCCGTGCCTCCAATCCCCTCAGCCAACACTCTTCTTCTTCTTCTCTCTCCTCTCCACACCCAAGGAAAAACTAAATCCAGGTTCTCTCTTTCTTCTTCTCTATCTCACTTTTCTCTTCTTTCTAACTCTGTCGGTGCTGTCGCGCCCTGTCGTTGCTGCCTCCTTCTCTCCCTTGCTCTTTCTTTCTTCTTCTTTTATTTCTTTCCATGTTAGGTTCAACCCAATAGTGACCTGAACCTGATTACCCAACTCGATTCATTACAAGTCTACACAGAGATATACTCAGCCTACTTCCAGTCTATAGACCTGACCCGTTAAGCAGATTCAGACTCATTAAGAGTGTGGTTTGGCTTTCGGGCTGTTTCTTGGTCGTTCGGAGCCCAAATCGAGTTGTTTCAATGTGTTGGAACCGTAGAGGAAAGAATTACACATCCACGATAACTCTGTGAATATTTACTTTCTTCATGCTGTTATTTATTTATTTTTTGTTAGTAAGTATTTTAACTCTTTTAAATAAATTATGTTTTATTGTGAGTGTTTTCATTTTTTTTAAATAAATTATGTTTTACTATTGATAATCTGTTTAATTTTGTAAAGTATTTTTATCTCTTTAAACCATTACAATTACAAGATAAATACATATATTTTTATCTATTTAATTATGTGAATTTTCAATATTTAAAGTTGTACAAGTCAATTATGTATTTTCTCTGAAATTATTTAGAATGTTCTTGCATGAAATCAACGTGAGTGTTTCTCTTTGTCAATTTACTTTGTTTGATTTGTTGAATATTTAATACTTGATTTGTTAGTGGATTTCATTGGTGTGGAGTTTGACTT
>JAVJIF010026929.1:0-61969 GCA_038442645.1 Agave tequilana | reverse complement strand
ATCCTAGATATGCATTTGGTATGCACATTTCATTAAGGTAAAAATCAAGACTAATTATTTTTTCAATTTCTCTCCTATACCTAAAAATTAAACAATTTTATTTATTTTGACCAAGTTTTTAGAAATCCTAATCGTGATTTTCCTAATCCTTAAAACTACTTAGATTTCTTTCAAAAAATAGTCAAAATACTTCCTTTTTATAACAATTTTTTTTTTAACTTTTTTTTTATTAGCAATTTTTTTTTTTTTTTAGCAAATTTTTTGTAGTTTCTACCTATGTTAGTATGTAGTAAAGCCCACCCCCCACTTATCTCATGCATTGTCCTCAATGTATGAAATGAATGCATATATGCATGAAAAGAACAAGGGAAGGCGGAAGTTACCTTAGGGTGGTGGTTCCGGAGGTGGTCTAATTGGTCACGAAATGCGGCCCAATCAAGATAACAGATAATTTGTGGAACCCACCAGAAACTTTCCTTACATAACCCACTAAAATATATGTATATCATTTTTTAGAATTTCCACCCCATCAAATTTCCAAATTTCATAATAAATTTCAGAGTTAATTGTCTCAACCTCCTTGTCCAAAATGGAGTATGAAAAGATGGAATGATTGACTTGGACATGAGAAGTACGGGAACGAATACTGACTCAGGGAAGAAGCTCAAATCAAGTAAGGGCTCAGGAGTCGGGCTAAGTTCGAGAAGTGGGTCCAAGTCAAAAAATTGAAACTCAAGTCCCAATCATCTTCCCACAATGGAATGTGACTCAATGGTGTGATTCAAGTTCAGGAATGATAGATGTGGGAATCAAAACTGACTCTAAAATATTACCTAAGTCGGTAACAACAGGAGTCAATAATGATCAGGAATTTGAACTTGATCATAGATTTGAGAATCTAGGTCACATTCGAGTTCTAATTCGGGAAGGAAAAACTTGCCAAATTATCAGAATTTGAAGTTTCGGCAAGTTCACAAGATGGTACTGAATTAGAAACTTGTTGTTCCAAGCAACTTGGTTCGTCGGCTCTAATCAAGTGGTCATCGATATCAGAATCAGCCGCCGTGTAAGCATTCCACCATCAAATCTATGTCATGATCACGGGCTAATTTAGCCTCAGTCATGGCAGCTAGCATCCCTTCATAGTCGATAGGTGGATCATATTCTGATTGGACTTGAAAATAGGACGGGTATCGTGATAAATTTGTGAGTCGGTGGACTCACGTATCATCATGTCTAAAATTGATGGTGATTTTTGCTTGGACTCATTCCTACTCACATTCCAAGATAGATGGATTTCTATTCTGAATGGGTGGATCTGAGTATGAATTTTGGGAAGAATGTGGACTAGATGGATATGAAGGACAATTAGGTTGAGAATTAGACTCGGGGGACTCGAAACCCCATGAACTCTGTGACGAGTTGAAATTATTATGAAGATTATAGTCATAAGATGGAGTGTGTGGTTATATTCATTCGGATAAGACCATTCCGGCACACTAGATTGGTCAAAGTTAGGGTATGCCGGTTGGTAATATCCAATATAGTTAGGGTGTAATATGGATTAAAATTGGAATTATTATTATATCCTATCACACCAACACAAACAAAACAAATAAACAAACAAAAAGAAAAATTCTAATCTAAGTTAGGGTAGACCTATGACCTAGACGACTCCTAACTGGTTAGACTGTCCACGGGAGGTAGGGTGTAGACTTTGACCACAAGTTTATCAGCCAGGTCGGGCAAGAGTGGTGGGAGGTTTTCCGTCAAAGACGTTCCTTAATTAAATAACCACCACACTTCGGGCTTTCGCCCTCAATCCCCTTCCTAGACACTGATTTGGCAGGAGTCAACTTCCAACACCGTTCCCCCTTAGGATAATCTCCTATTGAGTCCGAGATGTCCCTAGGCCAACGTCTACTAATTTTTTAAGTTAGGCTTGGGTTAGGTGTGTGCTCGGGATATGATTTTTGGGCTAAGGAAGGGTGATGAAATCCCCACCTTATCTTGTTAATGGGTTATGCCCTTAAGATGAATTAGTGCAAGTGTACAAGATAAATAGATAAGAATCACTCAAAGCAGAAAACAACCAAGAGATGAATCCTATTCTACATGCAATGCGTACGTACCTTGCCTCCAGCACTCTTCAACAGTAAAAGTAAAAGAATTGAAAGACACGTGCCTAGAATGCAATTGTCTAAACAATTTTTAATTACAACAATTTTTTACTGTTGATTAAATTAGCAGGTATATGGTGAATAATACAGGAAGATAAGTATTGCAGAAGCTGTATTTTGCAGAGCTGAAGACCCTGCAGAAAAATTGTCAGGAGTGAACTCCTCCTTGCCGCAGATCCGCGGCTTTGGCCGCGTTTCTGCGGCAATTTGGAGGGATCCTGGGCTCTGCTTTCTGGAGCAGAGGCCCAGGTCCACTTATATGTTACTGCAGTTGCAAAAATCCTGTTTCTTCACCTTAACCTGCAACAGAAAAGAATAAAAAATAAGTTAATAAAAAATATTTTTTTATTAGAGAATAACTTACCGTCCCTCCCCGGCAACGGCGCCAATTTGTTGACTGATTTTTCCTGCACACGAAAATAAGGATATTAAATTTAGAAATAGTAGTGTGAGGTTCAGTTTCTAATCCGCGGTAGCAAGGCTATGCGGGTCGTGATCCTCAGGGAGGGACTGCGATGGAAGCGTTAAGCAAGTTTCTCTAAATTTATCTTTTTTAGTTATTTTGTTAGTCACGATGGTATTTACAATGGGTGGTTTTACAGTGAAGTGGAAAAGAAGAATTTAGGAATATGTGGATCTAAACTAAAGGAAGAAAAGAAAGAAAGATTACCTCTTCAGTCTGCTTACCGTTTGAACCGTTGCGATGATTTACCTTTTCTTAGAAGGCGTACAAGCATGGCATATGGATCGTCCGCCTTCTTAACTATGGAATAAAAAGCAACTAGGGAATAAAAAGCAACTATGAAGACCTGTTCATCGCCATAGGCCATCAAGGTTCCTTCTTCGGCTAGGTAGTCTCAAAGCGTCAAGTTCTCACGTTTGCAAGTCATCGGAGAAAGAAACAATCACATAAAATAAAATAGAAGAACAGAGATTAAACAAAACTAGAGAAACAATAACACAAGAATAAAAATAAAAAGAACAAACGAACCTCGAGTTGATTTATTTAACAATGGTGGAAAAGCAAAACTTACACCGATTGTCACCCTCAGTACAAGTAGATCTCCTTCCTCCATGAGAACATCCTCTCCTCTCGGTTTACAAAAAGAAAATAAAAAATATACAAAGGTGGAAAGAACCTAAAAACCCTAACTTTGGCCTTTGCTGGACGCTGGACACCGTTTGCGTTGCACTGCAGGTGATATTTATAGGTGCAGAAGGCTACAGAGTCCCAGATGAAACTGCCCACGAAAATTGGGATCTGTCTCTATCCATATTGCCGCGGATGCGCGGCTTTTGCCGCGCCTCCGCGGCAGTTAAGTGGCTGCTGGCCACGCGCTTTGGCGCGTGGCCTCTCCTGGTCCGTCCCTGTGGGCTTCTGCTTCTGGAAGTTTGATCCTGGCCTTTTAATCTGGATTTTCGAGATAACTTAGAAATCAAGTTACCTTGATCTCAATTATCCCAAATTTCTATCCACGAATTTTAGGCTTTTATCCTCATCCTGCAAATGTTTAGGGTTGGGTAGAAGTCTATCCTTCCCTCATCTTTGATAATTGCAACTTTAGCCCTTGCATAATTTCACTTTGACTCTTTGTATTTGCGCTTTTTCACCTGGGCTTCAAATATGGGCTTTTGGGCTTCATTGGGCTTTATTTATTATTAAATTGATAATTCAAGGCCTGCACACAATAAATAATAAAATATTATAATTGTGCAGAATTAAATGAATAAATATGAAAATGTGATGGTAAATATGATGATAAAAATGCACTTTTGACTACCAATCATATGACAATATGTTTTTCAATGCTTTATGTGTGTTTACATTCTTGATATATACATAGCATTATTTGAGGGGAGCTTTCCAAGCTCCTCTTCCATTTTTGTTTAAATAACTTATATGTTTTGTCATCATCAAAAAGGGGGAGATTGTTGGCCCAAGGTTACAATCACCCATGTTTAGTGTGTTTTGATGACTACAAAACATATTAGTTATTTGTACTAATATTGTTTATTGTTTATCGTTTAGTGTGTTGCAGGTTCTAACTATACTAAAAGGTTTACACCCTAAAAGAAAGTACTTTGGACTCAAGACAACTCAATTTGGCTCAAGATACAAAATTTGAAGATCATGTGGAGATAGCCCCTCTTGAAGCCTTAAAGTCCCTAGAACATTGTAAGAATAGAATGTTAAAGTTTGAGTGTAGGATATTTGGCTCTAGGATACACACACACATTATTCTTTACAAATTCTATTTTAAAAACGTTTGTTTCTAAGTTTTATGCCTTAGTTTATATATTCATGTATCCAACTTGTTACATTTTGAATATCTTGTTTAAAACATGTGTATAGACTATTTCTTGCATAATACTTAGTTGTAAGTTTTCAAATATTTTTACAAAAATTTCCAACTTCAAAAACTGCCAGTTTTCCTGTTTCAGGTTGACCGGCCGACCGGCCCGGTCGACGGCCGTTGTACCTGGCGTGCACGTCTGTGCACGTCTGACGGTCAACCGGACCGGTCGACCGTCTGAGAGCAGGTCTGCTCTCGGTTTGTTTGGGTCGACCGCCCGGTCGACCGCTTTAAGGAAACTGTGTTTCCTTTGAAGGAAACGGTCGACCGAGCGGTCGACCGGAGCTCAACGGCTCTTTGCCAACAAGGCAAACGGTCGACCGGCCGGTCGAACCGTTACGCCTGCAAGAGCCCAACGGCTCTTTCCTCTTTGGGGAAATTCTGAAATCTGCTTTTATTTTCTGTTTTAACAGACTTTTAGAGAGTTGTTGGAGACCTTTTTCAGGTCAAATTAGGTGTAAAGAAATTGTTTTTAACCTATTCTCTCCTTATAAATAGAGGGAAATAGGTCCTCATTTCTTACTAAGAAAAATCCCAAGTTTTCATTGTTTTTCAAAGGAGAAGAAAAATAGTTTCAAGGCTTCCAATTCCAATTCTTTTTAAGCTTGTTTTTCAGTTGTGTTTGATTGCTAATATCACTCTACAACTGAAGTTTTTTCTCACTACACTTCATAGAGCCAAAATCCTTTACTCATACTATAGAGAAGTTGTAAAAGAGTGAGAGATTGTAAAAGAGTTTGGAAAAGAGTTTTGTGATCTTGTGGAGATCACTATTGTTCTTGTGATCCTTGTTCTTGTGGAGACACCTCTTCGGTAGAGGTTATTGTAAGAGCTCGGTGCTCCGGTCTTCGGTAGACCATTGTAAGGCGTCCTCGGTGGATAGTGGAAACCCTTCACGGAGGTGAAGGCGGGGAGTAGAGCGGTGGCTCGAACCTCGAAACAAACTTCTTGTGTTTGCGATTGCCTTGCGTCAATTTTGTCCTTAAATTCTCTTGCACTTTATTGCTTTCAATTACTTGCTTGTGATCTTGTTTCTTTATTTGTGCTTTTTTTCAAGCTTGTAATACTTGTGTGCATCTCACCATTCATCCATCATATCTTGCCTTGATCGATCATTATCTCATTCAACAAGATTGCATTGCGCACCTCTAACCCATTTAAAGGGAATTGAGAGGAAGGAGTTCAGAACCTCTCACGGGGTATTCGGCTCTTAGTCTTGTTTTGAGAGATCGTTGCATCATTCATCATACTAAGTTTTAAAAAGATCATTAGATTAGCAATCACACCTATTCACCCCCCCTCTAGGTGTATTTCACAAGTGTGTCCTTGTATTGGCGATCCAGTGGGATCAACAATAGTGGAAATACTTCAAGTGTGAAGGCGGGGACGTAGAGCGTGGCTCGAACCTCAGAAACATATCCTCGTGTTTGCGTTTGCTAAATTTTCTCTAAACTCTAACCTCTCTTTAATTCTTGCACTATTTATTGTCCTTTACATTGCAAGTCTTTTTAATTGAGCTAATTGTTAAGTAGAATTTTAATTCCGCATTATTGCCATATTTCATATAGCCATCACCTATTCACCCCCCCTCTAGGTGATTTCCAATCCACCCTCTGAAGGCCTGGTGGAAAAACCTGACCCAATACATCCTAGCTTACTTCGGGAAGATCTGGAAAAACTTAGACTTCATGTAGCTGTAAGGCTACATGCTACGACATTCAGATGAGCGTTGCCAACTTCTACGCCATCCTCGAACTGTACTGCCCAGCCACAGGGACTTCTTCACTCCCGTGGGCGAACTGGGCATGGCTTTGCATGAGATGTGGGAGGTCTCTGCCTTGCCAACAGGATTCTCCCTACGAGGAGTATTTCCTTTGCGAAGCGGAGTTGGCATTGCTACAGAAACAGGAGCCCACTTGTTCAAGACTTACAGAGAATTGATATGCAACTTATATATCTGCTTGATGTGCATGTTGCTACAAGGCAAACTCGAACAGTCTAAAGGGTTGTGCAAATTATCTGTTTTCCACTCTAGAAAAAGCTCCTGAAGAAGCTTGATTCGGGTGGTAGAGGAGGACATCCTTCGGATGATGAGAGAGCACGACCACGGAGACATCCTTCTGGAAGAAGACGATGGTATCTATGAAAAGGGAGATACCTTTAAAAGTTTTCCTCGCCAAGCTCGCCAACCGATATCCCAAAAAGTGCTTTTGGCTGGCTTTCTGTCGGTTTGGTTGAAGAGGTGTGTAGTGCCGTCTCCTCCCCACACGCAATTCTCCCGACGGCGCTGCTTTCGGCTATTCACTTGGTGCACGGTCGCTCTCTCGGCTACTTTCAGCCATGGTGTGTTGCATACAGCATAGTTCTTCGGGCGCTAACAGAGGCCTTATGTAGACCACCCCAATGAAGAAGGGCAAAGGAACAATTCTACTTTGCGACGGACCGAACCCTAGGGTTGAAATGACATGTACATACCTGATGGCATGGTTTGCCCTGCACTGCCCAGCGATCATCCAACCCGAGCAAGAACCTCCAGAGGGTGTTCGGATCGCATTCATGGGAGCGAATCTACGTGGCCGGGGCCGCAAACTGCTGTGCCACCATGATGGTACAGCTTTTTACCGATGCTTTCCCTACATCCGAGACACTGGTTATCGTGAAGAGTTCAAGGATGTCAGGGACGGTATAATATCACCGCAACAGAGTGTTCGAGTGGCTGGTGAGCATCAGGCCTTCTCATTTTGTATACCGGAGTGGAGACATCTGCTACGTGAAATCATATGTTTCTAGTCATTTCGCTTGCCAGTTCGGATACGACCAGCTATACATCAGTAATCCGAAAACCAGCTTGGCTTTCATGGGGAGCTTGATTGACGGTGCTTGAACTTGGCGATATGTCATTACCGTTGCACCGAGGTACGACTGTGCATGCCATTGAGAACCCCCAACCTACTGATGACCTTAGGGTTTGCCAGATACAAATCTCCAATTCCACGCCAACTGGGTTCAACGTCAACTCCTCTAGTTTGAAGTGGATCTCTAAACGAATGAAGTAAAAGGCAATCGTACAAGAGGAGGGCAAAAGAGTTCGAGTATCAGACCTTTCTGAGTTCATTGCTGAAATTGACAGTGAAGTTTTCGATGTTGAAAACCCTCATTTCGAGATGTTGCTGGCGCTGATGTACCGCGGGATACTCCGGTAGGGTAGGCACTGATCAGCCACCTATATTGCATATATATGTCATATTCTCAAAATTATTATCTAATAAATCGTGTATTTAATCTTATTTGTTTTATAAAATCCAGACCCATTACTAACGGAGGTGGAAGAAAATTAAGCCTAAAAGCCCGCTTTAAATTCTGATTTAAACCTAAATTAAAGAAGGGATAAATATTCAGGAGGATAGCCATGATCCCAGCTGAAGATCAATGCATATCAGGGAGGATCACATCAAATAAAATCAGTTAATTTAGTTTTGAACGAATCTAATTCGGTTAACTTGAGGATCACCGAAGGTCAGATCAAAACCAGATATCAAATAGAAATCCATCAGATAAAAGGGATAAAACCAAACACCATCCATATCTCTCCCTGGATGGCCACATCCAAGCCGCATTTTCACAACTATCTCTTAGAGATAAGGGGAATGTTTTCTCCCTTTTCTCTTCCCTCCTCTTCCCTCCCCTCTAGGTTTTGGCCTATAAACAGGAAGTTTACAGAAGAAGGGATTGAAGGCTAGTTTAAATTTTCTCTTTATTTTTAAGATTTAGGATCGTTGTTAGATAGTTTATGAGAAGTTGTATCTCAGTTTTTAATCTGTAGTTCAGTTCAGAAATAAAGTAAGAGAGAGAGAGAGAAAGAGTGATTGTAATCTGAAGTTGAAGTGACATCAATAAAATTCAACGGACTTCTTTTCTTCTCCAACTCACGGGTATGTTGCATTTCAATTTAATATTTTCTCTTTTAGTAATGAGTAGCTAAATCTCTTATTTCTGGGCTCACTAATCTCTCCTCTCTATTATCGATTCTTGATTAATATTAATGAAAAGACCCAACTAAATCATATGAATGCCTTAAACTAAGCCTTGCTTATTGCTGTGTTCTTAAAGGCACATGAGGATGAGATTGGATTTTGAACTTAATCTTGAAATTAATCATTAAAAAAAACTTGTTTTTATTCAATGTTTGCTTTACTGCTTTGATGGTTTAACATTCAACTCAAGGAAAGATTTCAAACCTAAAGTTCGATTTCTAAAATAAACCATCTTATGTGTTTTACTTGATCACTTTTAAATACAAGGCTGAACATTTTTACCTATGATCTCATTGGGGCACTCAAACTTTTAAGAAAAGAATTTAGAGTTGGGTAAAGATTAGTGAGCCCATATTCTTCTTTATTAAAAACAAACAAACACCATCACTCTTAAAGCCTTTTAAAAGTCACTTTCTCCAAAACCTTTTCAAGTTTAAGTTATTTTTAAATCATCTCTCTACTCTCCATTTTCTTTTCGCATTACTAAATACTTACATCATTATTTTCTTTTGAATAATACATCGAAAACTTTCTTCGCATTTCTCCTCGTGGATCACGTCCCGTTAGCCCAAAGCTACACGGTAATTCTCACTGCATTTACTTACAATTAAATTTTGGCGCCGTTGCTGGGGAGGGACGGTAAGTAACTCTTTTTTTGTTACTTTATGATTACTTTCTTCTCTGTTATTGGTGTACATGTTTAACAAGAAGAAAATTTTTACTACAGTGGACATATAAGTGTCCTGGACTCCGCTCATGAAAGCAGAGCCCAAAAACCTTCAAATTTACTGCATTCCCGTAGCAATCTGAGTGAACTACTAACTTGTATTTCTTTTACAGGTTCACTGAATTGCAAAATTTAAATATATATAGCTATTTATTTTCTTGTTTGACTCACTGGACATACATTTCTAATTCAACAGTAAAAGGTTGATTGTAAATGTTAAAAACGATTTAGACTTTGCATTTAGGCATGTGTCTATTTCGTTACATTTTTCATTTGTTGTTGAAGAGTGCTGGAGCCAAGGTATGTATGCATAGCATTTAGGTTCATTCTTATATGAAATATTGCTTGAGTGTCACTTTTTCTATATACTTGTACACTGCACTAAACTGAATTAAGGGCTTGTCCTATAAACAAGATAAGGTAGGAAAGTCATTACTCTCCCTTAGCCCACAAATAATATCCTCACTCACTAACCCAAGCCTAAATAAAACTGGGTAGACGTTGGACCTAGGGACATCTCAGACTCAATAGGAGACTGACCGAAGGGGAAGTTGATTAGATTTTACTCTTGCTAAATTGGTGTCAAAGTTTGGGGATTGAGGGGCAAAACCCCGAAGGCTGGTGATTTGGCTTAATTAGGCCTGTTGCTTTTAAGCATGGATACCTCCCACCAATCTTGCCCCCACCTGACTGATTAACTTATGGTCAGATTCGACAATATACCTCTCGTGGACGTCTAACCAGTTAGAAGTCCTCTAGGTCTAAAGGTCTACCCTAACTTAGGTTAGATTTTTTTATTTTTATTTGTTTGTTTATTTGTTTGTTTTTTATTTATTTTTAACATTTCTTGTATGATATGGCTTATAACAAAAATTCTTTCAACTTTAATGGTAATCCATATTACACCCGACCTCTTTCTCGGATATCACCAACCCGGCATATTATAACTTTACCAACCTAATGTGTTGGATTGGTCTTATCCGAATCAATATATATGCCCCACCCCAATACTATGAATAAGACTAGAACCGTCATCGCCACTCTTCACAGAGTCAGTGGGGATACAATTCCCTCGAGTCACATAGTCAACCACCTTACCAACATCCAGCTTCATATACTTCTTCTCTCGAACAATCATTAGAACAATCAATTGACTAGGAAAAGAGGATGGAAGTCTTAGAAGAGCTCGAGCAATAAATTCAAAATCTAGAAGACTCGAAATCCCATAAAAAATTTTAAATCCAAGATCTTTACCCTATTTTCCAAGTCCAATAAAAAGAAGAATATACCGATTTAGAAAAGAGTATAGAATTCATGACTCAATTCCAATATGATCCACTCGATATGATAGGAGTAAGACTTAGTCGATTAGAAAATATGCGTAGGAAAGAGAAACTGTCCTTATCAAATCTTTGACTATTCCCGACACTTCTAGCCAAATTGATGAAAATCAAGAATCATGGTATTTTGAAGACTTGACCAAGATTCAATTTCACCACAAAATCTTGAACTTGACCAATATCAACCCATTGACGAATTGGCAAGTTTTTATTTTAATGAGATTGAACTTGATATGAATGTGAACCCGATCCTCAACCTTGTGATTCAGTTCCCATCTTCGAATCTATGTTGACTTCGAATTCTTACCCAATTTTGATCAATTTTTCGAGCCAACATTTATTCCCCTACCCATAGATCTAGAAATTAAATCACCAATTTTGATAATCAGATTCTATTGATTGAAAAAGAATATGAATTTTAATTCTTAGATTTGGACTCAACTCTTGAACTAAACTGATTTTCAACCCAAAGTTGATTTTTTTGAGTTAGTATTACTTCCCGAACCTATCAATTTTGAGCCCAAGTCAACCATTCCACCAAATCACATTCTTTTGTTGGACATAGGTATGACCATGATGACTCCGTGATGATTTTTCAAGACTGATCATATAAAGGGAATAAGTTTCATGATAGAATCTTTCATGATCTATTCATATTGGAGATTATAAATATGTAAATAGAAAAGAGGTCAATAAAGGTGGTTCTGTGAACCACCACATTATTTTGATTGGGTAACAACGCTTGACCCAATCTGACCACCCCCTTAAGGTAATATTTTCCTTTTCTTTCTTCTTTTTCATGCATCTATGCATTCATTCATACATTGAGGATAATGCATGAGATAGTGTGGGGGGAGGGTTCTAATATAACATAGGTTTTCTTTTTATTTAAAATAAAATAATTAACATATTCTTTCTTTAAAAAACTTTTTGAAAAGAGAGCAATATTTTGACATATTTTTTATAATAAATTAAGTTAATTATAAGAAAAGAGAATCATAATTAAGATTTCTTATACTTGATCAAAATAAGATTTTTGTTTGATTTCTAGGGTTAGGAAGAAAATTTAAAAGTAATTTAGTCTTAATTTTTACCTTAATGAAATATGCATGTTTTATACACTTACACACTTAGGCTTCAAAAACAAAGATTCTTATTCCTTATTAAAAAAAAAAGCAAAAAAGAAAAAATATATATATAATATATCAAAAATCTTCTGATTAATTAGTATTTGTGCCTCATAAAACATAAGTATTCACGCCTAGAAAGCGGTTCATATAATAAAATCCTTAGTTTTGTGGTCTTATTTGCTCGAATCCTTAAGTCCTTGGGATGTTTTCTCACCCAGTGCCCTAAGACCGTTTGGTTTGGGAGTCACCGATTAAAGACTCGTTACATGGGCAAATTAGAAAGCCTAATAGAACTAAAGAATAATATCACCAAAAATTAAAAAAATAAAAGAAAAAATAAGGCATAAGAGTTAGAGTTAAAGAATCCCGACTCAAATTTCACGGTCATAAAAGTGCATATAATTTAGGGTAAAATAATAGACTAGATGAGAAATACAGTTTGACTCTTTGCCTTGATTGATAACAAGTTTTTGAATAAAGACTAAGCTTAAGATGAAAAGTTCAGTTTTCCTATAACTTATAGATTACTTAATTCTTATAATAATACTTCAAATATTTTTCTTTTTCAAAATACTAACACTTTATTTCACTTTCTTTTGGATTTTGTGGGTGTAATTTACTGAAAATCCTCACGAGATAAAACTCATCCTCTAGGAGGAACCTAGAGGTTTAACGGCTTGTTGCACATGCTCAGTGCAATCGCGTGACCTGCGAAAGTGGTCTAATAATCTTTGGTTTAGTTTTGTTATTTTGCTTGAGGACGAGCAAAAGATAGGTGTGGGGGTGTGATCATACACATATGTTGCATTCTTTTCATTACACTCCTACATTTATCGTATAATAAATCTGCTAATTTTCTTGTCTTAAATATCTATTTTGCAGAAGATAATCATGAAAAGAAAAGGATTAAACCAAATAAATACCAGTTAAAATTATATTTAACTGGATCTATTTCGTTAGCTGAGAATGATCCCAGATCCATTCATTTAAAATCGGATTTGGTGAATCAATTCGGTTAACTTAAATATCTATTAGGATATCACAACATCCAGAACAAATCAAGGATCAGGACAAATTAGGGCAAATCAAAAAAGATAAAACCAGTTGAAAAATCAGTTAAATCAGATCTCTACAAATTAATTGGTTAAAGCCAAAATCAATAGAAGAATCGTCAAAATTCAGAAAATCAAACGACATATCTTTTTGGATAAATGGACGAAACGAAGCGCAGGGGTGATCTGCTCCCAGGATGTGGCCATTTGGCCACATCCTGGCTGCGGATCCGTGGGGTTGTTGCAAAAGTTGGGGGAGCGTTTGCTCCCCCTATCTTCATACTCCTCTACCCTCTACATTTCTCCTATAAATACCAGCAATCTCAAAGGCAATAGGGGAGCGATTAAGCAGAGAAAGATTCTTAGGCTAGTTTCTCATTCTTTTCAGTGTAGGTCTTTATTTTATGTTATGTAATTTTTATTTTTTTGTAAGCATAGATTAGACTAAGATTCATGTCAGTAAGAGAGAGAGATTTATGTTGAGAGTGACACCGATGTAACCTCCTCCTTTCTTCCATCATTTTTGCAAGGAATAAAAAGGTAATTTTTTTATGTTCTTCTTTATTTTTATTTTCTTGTTCTTCTTTCTACTCTTCCTCTTTTGGTTTTAATGATAGTCCAAGTGAGTCAAATAGCATCGGTATTGCCTTACCTTGGCGAGTGTCATTGAGAGCTCATGACGATGGATTCTTCCTATGTTTGTATCATTTCATACTTACTCGAAGAAGCCTTGATGATGTAATATGAATTAAGACTGAGTTAATCTTATGAGTTATGCGCTGATCGCCTCCAGATTAAAGTAACATGCAAGGATTCCAAATAAGTCATCAACCGGAAGAGGTGGGTAAGTTCTTTTAGTTTTTCTTTCTTTTCTTTAAATCTTTTAGTTTAGATCACTACCATCTCCCAACTCTTTTATTCACTCTTTTTAATTTTTTTTCTTCAACTTAGTTTTTTATTTTTCCAAAATCATCATCTCCTTCTATCTATCATCTTCACAAATTTTCTTTCTTCTTTGAAAGAATAAGAGAAGAACTTTAACCATTTTCATGTACTTAAAAGAGAACTTACAAAACACTTCCATCGCTAGTCTCTTCTTGTGGATCACGACACGCATAGCCACTCGCTATAGCGGTAGTATTGCGTACTTGTACACTTCTATTATAAAGTTCTGAAATTATGTATTTCTGTGTACAGTTTCAACTTAATCAGGTACAACCCCTATGGAGGAAGTGGAGATGGAAGAAGAAGAAGAGGAAGAGGAAGAGGAAGAGGAAGAGAAAAATCCGGACATCCATTTCAAACAGAAGCGAAAGGGCAAACCTCACAAAACGAAAGTGATGAAGAAGCCTCGACGCTACACTCCAGTCATTACGGAGAGCGAATCGGTTGCATTCGTCGCTCATCCTGTCCCGCTAGTTATAAAACTATTGACGCAAAAGAAGCACCTGAAAAGCTGCTCCAGCCTTAGGTAAGATCAGTTCTTGTTTGCAAGACGTTTAATTGTTCTCTTTTCCCATGCAATTGACTTGTTAATTTGGGATGCAGGAATCGAGGTCGCGGAGAACAAGGAGATTACTATGATCCACTGTTCACTTACAAGGAGGGTGATGAAGCCAGCTACTTCATCTCTGATGAACCTGAGGGTCATGCCACCGGTGTTAGTCCCTCCGGTGCTGGCGAGGGCAGAGAAAGTCCAATAGCTTCGAGTTCAGGAGGATTGGTTGCGGAACACATAGCGAGCGTGACGGTTAAAGGAAAACAAGTGCTGCCACAATTACTGAGGCTCTCAGGATTGATGAATGTCTTCCTGAGCCAGCCTCTGGTGATTTGGCGAAAAGTGGTGCTTCTCCAGTCACTTCTAGGGTCTTTGTTACTGAACCAATCACAATAAGCACCAGTGTCGAGGGAGACCCCAAGGATATTGCGGACGAGACAATCAAGTCTGGGGCCATGACTATCGTGGCTCCAACTCCTTTCGATAACACTATAGTAGCATGTAAACGACCATCGGTTTTTGCTTACCTTTGACTTAACAAAATATTCTTGCAGGTATTTCGTCTATAGCCACATCAACTTTGAAGGAGCTGATGGGTTTTTCAGAAGAGGTTAGGGTGGAGACAAGTACCTCGGCTACGCTAGATATCGCGGAGTTGGATGCCCTATATCGAGATCTGCCTTTCTTACCAGCTGGAGCCTGTTGGTGACCTCGCAACGGCTGAGGAGACGAGGGTTGTTCTTCCTCCCACGTTATCAACAGAACAAATTGCATCTCGACTTGAATAGGCTGGCGAGATGACAGTGGCTTCCACGATGCCGCTAGTTTTGGCAACACCAGTCTCAGTGTGATCATAAGCTCAGTATCTCTGACGTTGATCGTCGAGCTGACTCTTTCAGAGGTAGTCACCAGCCCTGCTTCTCTCGTGGCCGGTGTACTGGTGTCGATGAAGACTCGCCTTCGGTTGCCAGGATTCCCCATCCATCTCAGACAATTGCTTCTGCCACTTCCTTTACTGTTGTGACAGTGAAGCCGGTGGAGGGGTTGTCTTTAGGGATTACTCTCTCGCCGAGAGTAATCGAAGCTGAGAAGGAATTTGTGGCGGAAATGGTTGACAACTTTTATAAGAGCTTGAAAAGATTCTTTGCCTTGATTTTAAAGGGCTCAACCACTTCATTTGCAGCTCCGAAGGTGGTCCTCTCTCGTAATATTAAGAGTATCCGAGATTTCAGAGGAGATGGCCAAGCTATTTCCTTGGAGCTGTTGGTGGAGAACTTCGAGAGAGATGTGGGTGAGTGGCGTCACCTTAGCAGCTCAGACTTGACTCCATTAATAGACGAAGAGCTTAAGCGTCTCGCGGCTTAGATGCAGAAAGCTTACCAGAGACACAGGAAGCAGCTGAGGCGGTATCTTTAGACTTGAAGTACTTAGCGGCAAGAAAGGGAGAGATTGGTGACGCTATCGATGCCTCCAACAGCGCTCTCCTCGATGCCGAGATAAGATTGAAAAGGTCAAAGAGATGATCAAAAGGATCAATCTTCTCCTGTCCAAGGCTGAACTGGTGCGTCTTGAGGAGATCGCTCAATTAGAGCAGCTCAACGCCCAGAACGATGAAGTCCTGCAACAGAAGATGGCGAAGAGGGCAACTCTGGCGGAGATCGAGGCTCACTTGTCCCGAATGGCGAATTTCAACGAGGCTGAGCTGAGATCGGAAGCTTTCATCGAGCTGTTGAAGAGAGAAAGAGCAGGCTAGCCACATCTGAAGAACAAATCAAGTCGTACGAAACACAATCGTGGCTTGTAATCCATGTATCTTTTTTCTTTTTGAATCAATGAAAAAGAATAATTTTATTTGACTCTTCTGCCATGTCCCTGCTTTCTTTATCTTCTGAGTTTGCAGTAGTTTTAGGTTTAAATTTAGCTCTCAAAAGAATCCAGATAATGGTAGAATCTTCCAACTTATACCATAAAAATATTAACTAATCTATTCAGAGATTGAAAACGTGATTGAATTAGTTATTTGATAAATTACCACCAATAAGTTTGAGTAACGAATCGATTCAAATCTTCTTGGGGATGAAAAAGAAAATGAAGCAAACTTGACGGTCTTTTTGTCCAGAGATAAATATTAACATAACAGATTAAAGACGATCAGGACATGAACTTGTTGTGACGAACTGGACACCACAACATCATGATAGTTCCTACTGAGCTGGAGAGTAAAATCTGAAATTTGTCAGTTCAGAAGTGACAAACTGGACATGACTGGTTAAAGATTATCAGACTTAGGATTTCTATCATTCAGAAGTAACGAACTGGACATGACGACAATACAAGAGTCCCTACTGGACTAGGAGGATGAGACTCAGCTATCTGTCAATTTAGAGGTGATAAACTGGATGTGATCGATTGAGAAACCGCTAATCTCAAAGCATTTACTGTTCAGAGGTGGCGAACTAGACATGACAACAAAGCTTATAAGGGTGACCACGATTTTAGAGACCCGTCTATTCAGAGATTATTGATTGGACATGATAGACTAAGACACTCTAAATTCTAAATTCGTTGCTAGAGGTAGTCATATTAACTTGACAGCTAGCCCACAAGGAACACCAAGGATGAATTAGATCTGGGCACCCGTTAGTTTAGAGGTGATTGACTGGACATAACCAACTAAGAGACACCAGGTTCACAATTCATTGTTCAGATGTTTAATGTTAATATGACAACAGAAGGGAAGTCTACAAAGGACAAAAGGGTGAATTTCGGGATCCGATTAGTTCATAGGTGGATAACTGAACATGACCATTCGGAGACTACCGAATTTAGAGCCCTCACATTCAGAGGTGATAAATTGGACATGACGATATAAAGAGGGAACCTGGATGTTTGTCAGTTCAGAGGTGATGAACTGGGTATCACCAATTGAGACGCTGCCAAGTTTAGAATTTTGCCATTTAGAGAAGACGAATTGGACATAACGGCAAAAATAAAAAGTCCCACTGGGCTGAAGATCTGGACCCGTCGGTTCAGAGGTGATTGCCTGACATGACCGACTTAGAGACTAAATAAAATAGCAAGAATTCTTTATCCTGAGGTAGAATAAAGATTAGGTTGTAGACTTGACTGTTCAGGGATCTCTTATAGATATAACAACTTGAGTCTGAATTCACTGTTCAGAGGTTTACTGTCAACATAACAAAGATTGCCTCGTGATTTACGTGACTTTAAGCGGGCCTGTCATTCTATGGGAGAGAATGATAAGTGAAGCTTTGATCTGCCTGGAAAAATTAGAATCTTCCACTGGGGATATTAACTTTATCCGCTGGGGAATATGTCAGAGTCTCACTATCATAGGTTAATATTAACTTGATAGGTATGACTTGTGAATCACTTCATTGGGGAAATGAATATTTTTTTGTGTGATCTTACCAACCCATGACAGGAATTGGTAAGAGATTTTGGAGGAAAATCAAATAGGATCAGGTATCTTAGGATTTTAGCAAATCCTTAGCTGTCAACGAATTTGATATACCTTTACCAACCATCGTTTGAGTTGGGCTAGCCATGCTATTCCCTCAGCATGATGAGTTGTTAAGAATTTATATTAAACTTAAAATCCAATATTTTCTTCTAGCCTTATTTACCGAAGGTTTCAGATCGTGTCACATGAAGTGAACATTTCTGTATTCCACTGGTGATCTCTAAAATCTTGCTAGGGATTAAAGAGTCAAGGAGAACTCTGCGAGGAATAAGATGGGTAGTTTGGCATTCCCTGCTGAAATATCATCTTTGACTGATCAGAAATAGTAGAATCGAAAACAATTCTGCCTGGGGTTAAAGATACTCCTTCGAGAAAGGAGAAATAATCAAGTGATATTAATTTGACTGACCAGAGTTTAATGTTAACATAGTCATAAGAAGTACTTATTGGATCAGAGGTGAGGTGTTAACGTGATCAAGGATAGTATTTATTTAGGAATTTTTCATTAGCCGGCATCATGAGTATGTCGCCATCTGGAGTTACTAGGCGATATACCCCGTTTGAGTAGGTTGTTTCTATCACGAACGACCCTTTCCATTTGGGTTGAAAATTGCCTTTGGTTTTGTATGTCATGACCATGGGTCATCTGACGGCTAAAATCAAGTCTCCTTTCTTTAACCTTCTTATTACTTTCGAGGTTCGAGATTGGTACAACTCAATGTTTTGTTGAGCTCGTAGTCGTTTCTCATCTAGGGCTTCGAGTTCTTGAAGGCGTAGCCGATCATTGTCTTTCTTAGTCATCTTGGTCGCTAAGATGACCCGTAGTGACGGCATTTGGATCTCTAAAGGTATGATTGCTTCACACCCGTATACTAAAGAAAAAGGCATGTTGTCGGTTAGGGTTCGGACTGTAGTTTGGTAGGCCCAAAGACATTCACTGAGCTTCTCATTTCAATCTCGTTTGCTTGATGAAATAAATTTCTTTGGTAACTTAATAATTGTCTTATTGAATGCTTCCGCTAGGCCGTTGGCAGCAGGGTTGTAAGTGGTTGAAGCCACATTCTGAATTTGATATTTGTTGCAGAATCAATGAATACTTGACTTGCAAACTAGGAACCGTTGTCATGAATAATCCGCCTGGGGACACCAAATCGATGGATGACATGGTGTTTAATAAAGTTAACCACATTGAAAGTTTTGACTTCAATAAGTGGTATAACTTCTACCCATTTTGAGAAGTAGTCGATTATCGCTAAGATGAACCGATGACCTTTTATTAATGAAGGGTTGATAGGTCCTATGACATCGATTCCTCACGCTTCAAACAGCCATGAAGTAACAATTGGGTGAAGTAGCTCCGGAGGTTGGTGTATGAAGTCTACATAGATTTGACAGGTTTTATATTTTTTGTTGATTGCATCAGCTATCATGATTGGCCAATAATAACCGAGTCTGTGCAATTGATTCTTGAGTTTTAGACCTAGTTAATGAGCCTCGCATATACCATCATGTGCCTCTTTAAGCATATCTTGTGCTTCAAAGTTAAATAGGCAACAGAGTAAGATACCGTCATATGAGCGGCGGTAGAGTGTCTTTACTACTGGATCGTAGTAAAAGAGGAGAGATCTTCATCGGATAGAAGTTGCTTCCTTAGAGTCGTCTAGTAATATGTCATGTAAGGCATAGTCAATGATGGGAAACCGCCAATCTCTAGGCTCGAAACCTGTTGAGGTTGCATGAACTTCATTAGTTTCCAGCACATACTTCGGGCAGAAGAGGCGTCGAGCGGCCACCGTAAGATGATAATTGTATCAATGGGTAAGGTCAATGTAGCTGCCAGCATAGCCAAAGCATCTGTCTTAGTATTTTGTGTTGGCCCAGAGGCCTTCCACTCTAGTTTTGATGATGATTAACTCATGTAGTTATGTGTACTAATAATCTTGTGATTTTAGTTTCAGATCATTAACCAAGATATTAGTTGGTGATTAGCTTCAACAAAGATGGTTTGGAAGCTTTCACATAGTGATTCAAGAGCCCAAGCGACAAGATCATATATAGCACTCATTGGAGTCAAGCTCGGTGGATCACGAAGTTTTGGTTCGAGTCGGCATGGAGACGGCGCTCTACAAGAAGACATCGGTACCTAGTTTAGTTTTGTGTTTAGATCCATTTGTAAAGATTAGAATAGTATGATATGCTCAAGTTCACAACACACACGTTTCATGTTTCCGTTTTAGTTTTCGGATTGATTGGTTTAACCGATCTTGGTTTTCATGAATAGATAGATTCAAAACAAGTTTACATGGTTTAATGTATATTAGATTTGTTCTATATACATGCATCCTTCAACTTCCTAGACAAACTTAGTTTTGACTTACTTATTCATGTGTTTTATGTTCTGGTATTCTTAACAAAACATATTTTGGAATTAAAGTCAAAAACATGGATATATATATATGTTTCATGTATATTGGACTTATGTCCATATGCAACTTGCTTCTAAGTGTTTAAATATCATGTTTTTGTATTTAGATGAGTTTGGACAAAACGTATTTTCAATTCAAAAATCCAAGTTTTAGAAAATACGATTTTTGGTTTTTGGCAAAATTTCTATAAACATAAAATTAGTTCAAAATGTTTGAAATTTGTGTTAAAATTTTTAACACAAGTTTGTATATCAATGTAAAATGATAAAACTATTTCTGTGTATTTTTAGAAGATTTATGAGAATTTTTAGAATTAAAAATAACATGTTTTTCTGACCAGAACTGCCTCTGTCAGGCTAGGTCAGTCGACCGGACGGTCGACCGTAACAAGTAGCCGGTCGCCCGTAGCGGTCGACCGACGTGCACGGATACGTGCACGCTGGCTGCCCCATAAGCCGGTCGACCGCACGGTCGACCGACTGAGAGCAAGTTGCTCTCGGGTTGCACCCGGTCGACCGGCCAGAGAGCCGTTGCTTTCTGGTTCTGGGGCCGGTCGACCGCCCGGTCGACCGGTAGCTGCCAGCGGTCAAAAAGTGACTGTTGGCCGGTCGACCGACCGGTCGACCGGTAGTTCATTTTTGGCAGTTTATGCTGCCAACGGCTATAATTTTCTGGGGGCTATAAATACCCCATTGGAAAGAGGTTTTCTCTAAGATTTTTGGTGCTAATTTTTCCTGACTCTCCAGTGTTTTCACAGCAATCAAAAGAAGTTTTTGGGCTTTAAATTGAACAATCTATTTGGTGTTCTTGCTAGGGTTTGAAAAATCAAAGAAAAAGTTTTTTGGGAAAAGTGTTTGATTCAACTTCTTTATCTTGGTTTCTAGTTTTTCCCAAGGATTTTCTTTGAGTTTTTGATTTCCATTCCTTTGGTTTTCTCTACACTTGAGCTACATCTACTATCTTATTATATAGGATCTTTGTGTGGGAAAAGAGATTGTTTGTGGTCTTTTGATCACCAAGTTGTAAACCCTATCTTAGCTTGGCTTTGTGCGTTTTCCTCATTGTGTTGAGGAGGTTGTGCTATTGGGTTGTATCCCTCAAGGTGTGAGGTGATCCTTGTGTAAGCTTTGTGCTAATCCCTCAAGTTGTGAGGTGATTGTTTGTTGACTTGGTGTTGTGCCTCAAGGAGGAGGTTGTGTTTGTAAGGAGAGGAGTTGGGTACTCCTTGTGATTGTATTGCCCCAATCCTCGGTGGAGGTTCCCTTGGTGGGAGTCCTGTGTGGACAAGCTAGTGGATTCGAAATCCTTCTCGGTGAAGGCGGGGATGTAGAGCTGGGTGCTCGAACCTCGAAACATATCTTGTTGTTTGCTCTTGATCCCTTGACTCTTACTCTCTCTCTTTACTTTGTGTCTTGCATCATTTCATATTGATCATTCATATTTATATGCTTGGCTAGCTTGTGTGTGCATCGTTTGTTGGTTGCATTAATTATTGTAATTGCAATTAATTTTTAAATTTTACATTAAGTTCACTAGATTAGCATTATCACCTATTCACCCCCCCCCCTCTAGGTGATTTTATTTTGGAGATGAGAGACTTCACCGATGTAAAAGCCATCAAATGAATTGGCCATTTCGATAACTGCATAGTAATAAGATACTAAGTCTTCGTGCCGAACATCGTATTCTCCTTTGACCTGGTTGACGATCAGCTTTGAATCGCCATAAGCCTCAAGGTATCATGCCCCTATTTTATGAGCGAGCTGGAGACCGATAAGCAGGGTATTATATTCTTTTAAATTATTAGAACAAGGTGTTGTTAATTAAAATGCCCGAGGAAGGACGTGATTTTGTGATGAGACAAATACCACCCCACACCAGCAATTCTCTTGCTTTTGGGGCCTATTATTGATGCTCCATCAAAGAACATCTACCACACCTCATCCTCTGACGTCATATTGGATTCGAAAATCTTATCTAGAATATCTTCATGAAGCTTTGAGCTCTCTGGAACCAGATGAGTTGCCAGAAAGTTTACAAGGGCCTGACCTTTGATTGCCTTTTGAGGGATAAAGAGCATGTCGTATTGAGACAGGAGGATGGCCCACTTAGCTAATCTTGAATTCAGCGATCATGGTTTTGTCATGAGGATACGCAAAGGATTAAATCTGAAAATGATATGTATGGTTTAGGCAACCAAGTAATGTCGCATCTTTAAGACGGCGAAGACAAGAGCTAAACATTCCTTCTTAATAGGATTATACCGAGACTCAGCTCTTACAGGGTCCTGCTCAGATAGTAAGTGACATGTTCATGGCCTTCGTCATTCTTTTGCGCTAGAAGAGCACTCAAAGAATGGTTCATAGCTCTTATATAGAGCAAGAATGGTTTTCCTGATGTGGGAGCCACCAGGACTGGAGGATTGGTGAGGTATTCTTTAATATCTTTGAAAGCCTTCCGGCAGGCTTTTCCTATACAAAAGAGACGCCTTTTTTCATAAGCCGGGTGAATGATTGACAACGACCCGAGAGATTTGCGATGAATCTTCGGATATAGGCCAACCTATGTTGCAGACCCCTAAGTTCTTTGAGATTAATTGGTGGTTGCAAACTCTGAATAGTTTTGACCTTGTTCAGATCAAGATGGATTCTTTTCGATGTGACAATGAATTCCAGAAACTTGCCACTTGAAATACCCAGGAAAGACTTAGTTAGGTTCATTTTCAGCTGATGGGCCCACATTATATCAAACACTATTTTTAAGTCACGAAGATGATCATTTTTATTGCGATTTTTGATAGCAATATCGTCAACATAAACATTCTACCATTTTCTGGAGGTGGCTATAAAAAATTATGCTCATTGCACGTTGGTAGGTTGCTCAGCATTCTTTAACTCGAATGGCATAACAGTATAACAATACTTCCCAACGGTGTCCAAAATGAAGTATGCTTTTCGTTTTTTGCGTATATCTTGATCTGGTTGTACCCTGAGAAACCATCCATAAAACACATTTTCTTAAAGCCACAGGTGTTGTCAATCATGACATCAGTGATGGGCAGTGGGAACTCGTCTTTAGGGCAGGCTGCATTAAGGTCGCAGTAGTCAATACAGACTCAGATTTTTCATTCTTCTTAAGAACGGGGACAATGTTAACAATTCAGTCTAGGTTTTTCTCCTCACGAACAAAGCCACATTCGATGAGTTTATGGACCTCAGCTTTAATAGCTTCCATGATGTCGGGACGAAACTGCCGTTACTGTAGTTTTACCGGCTTAGCGTCAGGCTTAATTGTTGGTCCTGAGATGATGCCAATTGTAGGATCTAGAATATACGTCAACACTCAAACAAACATATTAGCGTTACAAAAATAAAGTACTTGCAATAAAAGGAAATTAAATCTCAGAAAAGATAAACAAACGCAAACATGAGAGATTTATCCTGGTTCGGTCCTCGTGACCTACATCTAGTCCCCAAGCGACCCGCTTGAGATTTCCTTTATCCTTTGACTTTGTACACCCAAAATCGACACCTTGCACACCGCTTCACAAATCCCCTTTGCCAAATGTGTACAATTCTTCTTACAACCAAGAAGACCACAACACCTTGTACAAACTCTCTTCAACCCGAAGACACTCTTTTACAATGCTCCTCTTTGAGTGATTACAAACTTTCCTGTAAGCCTTGAATCTGTATGTGATCGTGGACAAGGGCTATTATAGGTGGACTTTCAGAAATCTTCACAATATAGTAGGAATTAGTGAAGAAACAGAAAGTGGAAACAAGTTTTCAGAAAACTAGAATTTTGACAGAGTTTTTGGTCAGAAAATTTTTGATTTTAATTGGTGTTTTTGGCCTAAGATAACATACCTATTTATAGCTGAAATCCATAATCAGTTAGGGTCAGTTAGGGTAGTTATCAGGACAAATTTGAATATTGAAACGTTGGATAAAACACCAGAAAAAAGAAACTGTCCAACAGTGTAAGAAACTGCCATTAGTCGACTAGTGGTTGGGGTTAGTCGACTAGGGTAGGCAATTTAGACTGGGTTAGTTGACTAATAAAGGGGCCAAGTCGACTAGGGCATGATTGAAACAAAAGACAAGTTTCTGGAAACTGAAAGTAGTCGACTAGCAGAGTTTATAAGTCGACTATAACTTGAATTAGTCGACTAGTAATACTGATAAGTCGACTAATGCTGATAAACAGAAAGTTGATATCTTTTCAGGACAATACTTAGCAGACTATAAGACTTTTATAAGTCGACTAGATAAGGTATTAGTCTACTACAAGAGGGGTCAAGTCGACTAATAGGAAGGGTCAAGTCTGCTAATAGGAAGGGTCAAGTCTGCTAATAGACTAATGATGTGTGTGTGTGTGTGTTTTAAGGCTTTTAACATACTATTAACCATTACAATACACATCAACAGCAACTCTCTTTGGGAAGTCTTGATCATGTAGAACTCTTGAATAGGCTTGTAAGATAAAGCTCCATTGATATGTCTTCACAAATGTATCATTAAAAGCAAGTTCTAACATTCTCCCCCTTTCTGATGATGACACTTTGTGTGCAAGAATACTCCCCCTGCAGAAAATATATTATATGTTCTCTTCCTATAGAAAATATGTTCTCCCCCTGCAGAAAAGAGGTTATAACAGATATAGAAAAATATGTGTTCTCCCCCTGTAAAAAAATATATTATAACAAATATATATAATAAATGTTCTGAAAATATTTTCTTAACAAACTTCTTATATGGTACCTGAAAGATAGACATTAGAATAGTACCAAATATTATAAGATCAAAGCATTAACCTTTAGGAGATCAAATCCAATTTGAATTTGGTTTATATCTGTTAGTATACACATAATTGCATGAATTACATATATCATGTATGTATAATGCAATATAAGTATTTTTATCAACAATACTTAAGTTTTTAGGAATCCATTTGAACTTGTTCTTAATTCTTCTTGAAATAATATCAATATTTCTTTTTGCAAAAGAATTATATGGATTACTAACATATGTAGATTTTTCAAAAAATCTAAGACCATAATGATTATGTGACATCTTTTGATATGATATCAAATAATTTAACTTTTCTTTTCCTTGATTAAATTTAGTCACATTTTCAAAATCTCCTTATATTTCATTTTGAAAATTGATATGTCTTTATCTAAACAGAAATTCTTTCATTTAAAGACATAATTTCTCTTTTTAATAAAATATTATTTGTAATAAATTCTCATTATCCTTTTTTAATGAGAATATCATTTTTTCAAAATCATCTTTTTGAGAATTTATAGAAGAAGTTTGAGAAGCATAACGAGAATTTTCTTTGAAAAGATTTTCATTTTCCTTTGTCAAAACTTTATTGTTTATCTTTTCATTCTTAAAATCATTGTATAATTCTTGAAATGCATCAAGAGTTCAGAAAATTGTACATCATCTTCTTCTAGCGCCATGTAATAGATGTTGGCATATTCAGTGACTTCTTCGTCAGAGGAAGAGGAATCACTATTTTCCCATGATGCTTGGTAGTTTTTCTTCTTTCTGAACTTTTTGCTCTTGAATTTACCTTTGTTTTTGAGCAATGGGCAATCCTTCTTCATATCACCTGTTTTATTACAATTAAAACATTTAAACTTACCTTGCTTCAAGAACTTTCTGAACTTTTTTGAAAGCATTGCTATCTCCTCTTCATCGTTATCTGAATTGTCTGTGTCGGAGGATGCATGGAAGGCAAGTTCTTTCTTCTTTGAGGGAGATTGTTGTTCATCCTTCTTTCTGTCTTCGAGTTGTACTTCATATGCCATTAGATTACCAATAAGGTTTTCTAACGACATTGTTGAGAGATCATTCGCTTCTTCTATTGTAGTTGTCTTTTTCTCCCAATTTGGTATGAGTACACGAAGGATCTTGCGAACTTTTTCGACTTGGGTGTATTCCTTTCCAAGGGATGCTAAGGAATTTGTTATGTCGGTGAACCTTGTAACCATTTCTGAGATGGTTTGATTCTCCTTCATTTTGAAAAGTTCAAACCTGTGGACAAGAATAGAAATTTTAGATTCCTTAACCTTATTTGTGCCTTCATGTATTACCTATAGAGTGTGCCATATTTGATTTGCAGAAGTGGCTGTTGACACGCAGTTGAATTCTTCTTTGGTTAAGGCACAGAATAAAGCATTCATCACTTTGGCATCAAGGTTCGCATTCTTCTTTTGATCATCACTCCAAGCGGTGTAGTTGGTACTTGGTTTGGTGTACGCTGCTTCTACTATGTTCCATAGTTCGTAGTTGATCGATTGCAAGTAGATCTTTATTCTACACTTCCAATAGTTGTAGTTGGATCCGTCAAATAGCGGTGGACGTTGTGTAGAATGTCCTTCTTTGAATTATGACGAAGGAAACTCCGTTGCCATCCTTGTATGGTTGTTGACTGGGTATGCAGGGCTTGTATGCCGGTGGCCGGGCTCTGATACCGATTGTTGGTCTCGAGATGATGCCAATTGTAGGATCTAGAATATACGTCAACACTCAAACAAACATATTAGCGTTACAGAAATAAAGTACTTGCAATAAAAGGAAATTAAATCTCAGAAAAGATAAACAAACGTAAACACGAGAGATTTATCCTAGTTCGGTCCTCGTGACCTACATCCAGTCCCCAAGCCACCCGCTTGAGATTTTCCTTTATCCTTTGACTTTGTACACCCAAAATTAACACCTTGCACACCACTTGACAAATCCCCTTTGCCAAATGTGTACAACTCTTCTTACAACCAAGAAGACCACTACACCTTGTACAAACTCTCTTCAACCCGAAGACGCTCTTGTACAATACTCCTTTTTGAGTGATTACAAACTTTCCTATAAGCCTTGAATCTGTATGTGATCGTGGATAAGGGCTATTATAGGTGGGCTTTCAGAAATCTTCACAATAGAGTAAGAATTGGTGAAGAAACAGAAAGTGGAAACAAGTTTTTAAAAAACTAGAATTTTGACAGAGTTTTTGGTTAGAAAACTTCTGATTTTAATTGGTGTTTTTAGCCTAGGATAATATACCTATTTATAGCTGAAATCCATAGTCAGTTACGGCAGTTATCAGGACAAATTTGAATATTGAAACGTTGGATAAAATACCAGAAAATAGAAACTGTCCAACAGTCAGAAACTGTCATTAGTCGACTAGTGGTTGGAGGTTAGTCGACTAGGGTAGGCAATTTAGACTGGGTTAGTCGACTAATAAAGGGGCTAAGTCGACTAGGGCATGATTGAAACAAAAGACAAGTTTCTGAAAACTGAAACTAGTCGACTAGCAGAGTTTATAAGTCGACTATAACTTGTATTAGTCAACTAGTAATACTGATAAGTCGACTAATGCTGATAAACAGAAAGTTGATATCTTTTCAGGACAATACTTAATCGACTATAAGACTTTTATAAGTCGACTAGATAAGGTATTAGTCGACTACAAGAGGGGTCAAGTCGACTAATAGGAAGGGTCAAGTCTGCTAATAGGTGGTCAAGTCTACTAATAAGAAGGGTCAAGTCTATTAATAGACTAATGATGTGTGTGTGTGTTTCAAGGCTTTTAACATACTATTAACCATTACAATACACATCAATAGCAACTCTCTTTGGGAAGTCTTGATCATGTAGAACTCTTGAATAGGCTTGTAAGATAGAGTTCCATTGATATGTCTTCACAAACGTATCATCAAAAGCAAGTTTCAATATTAATGTTTAATTAATGCATGGCTATTTGCGGATCAAGACCGGGCATGTCTTCGTAACTCCATGCAAGGACATTAATATCGTATAAAAGCTATCAATTCCTCTCTTCTATAAGTGATAAGTTCTCACTTATAGAGATAGGTTTAGGGTGAGCTTGACTACCTATATTAAACTGGATCACCTTATCTTCAGTGGGTGGTTCACGTTGTTCAAATCGCTTCTCCCACTGGAGATCGAGTTGCTGGGCCCATGGTTCAGTGTCAAATGTTTCAATAACCTCCTCTTGCTCTAGTTGATTGATTGAAGTCATATTGACGAAGAGGCTTTTGAAGACCACCCCACACTGACATCTGATTCTCACTTAGATGAACTAGAGGAATACGACGGGAGAGATTCGTTTCCTTTAGACTGAGATTGAGCGGGTGGTGTAATATATTCTAACTCCCTGCGTGTTTTGTCGTAATAATCTGCTGGCTTCCCTTTCGGTACGAAAGTTCGTAGAAGACCACATCGTCCCCTTCTAAAATTCACGCCATTCCCACACTGTAGATTATACCCCATTCTTCTCATCATATGGTGCGCTGATCGCGCATAATGGAAAATTTGTGGGGGCTCTGAGTCTGAACCCGAGTCTGTACTGCAGACATTCAGGGTTGAACCCTACCGAATACTATCGGTATTGATTCCTCTTGGATGGAGGGACCACAAACACAGATACTTCACCATTGTCTATAGGTGTACTTTCCACGCTTAACATGGACAAGGGCATGTGTAAGGAGGTATCATCTACAGATTTAAACAAGTCAATACTCACAGGGTTCACAGGGTAATCAAAAGTGATATTCTCATTGATTACCCATTCTCCATCATCCTTAATGGGATTATTATATTCAAGATCATTTAAATATGCTACAATTGGTTTGAAAGCAAAAGTAGCTGACGTGTCTTCTTCTGGCTCTGAATCTGCCTCATTGCCGCTATCGTCATCTTCAAGCAATGGTTCTTTTGCTACTTTGTTGGCTTCTTGGAAGAGAAGAGCGTCAGTAAAGTAGTTTTTAACCCCCTTGAATGGTTGTTTTTCGGCAAATACCATTTGCATCGTTGCATTATCATCCACATACTTGAAGCACTGATGTAGAGTACAAGGAGTAATCCAATTAGCGTGAATACAAGGTCACTCAAGTAGTAGATTGTATAACATGTCAGCATCGATGATGTAACACATCACTTTTGATTTTAGATCCCCAATTTGACAGCGAAGCCAAATCTTTCCAATAGATGACTACTACTTGCATTGAAGCCATATATCGTAGTAGTTGTTACTGACAATCTATTCAATAATATCCCATGAAAGTAGAGGAGCCTTTTAAGTATGATGCTGAGTGCATACCCTGGATCAACCTATATCCTCTCAATGCATGTCGAGCCTATGTATCCAGTATAATACAAGGGTCGATCATGTTTATTGTCTTTGAGGAGCATGTCCTCAGCAGTGAAGGTGATGGCAGGCATTTTTGCCTGTATATGATGACATTCAGCGCACAAGGCTTGACTGTTATCTTCAGAGGCCTCTGGCATATGTATCAGAAATGATTCTGAATTAGCAAGCGCGTCCCTGAGTGCCTCTCTCGTCTCCTTCGAGAGGTGAAGCAGCTCGTGTATAGTGATTCGAGCTGGAATATTGGCTAATTGTGCCAATATCTCAAAGCAAAAAGGGGCATCAAGTCTCAGACCAGAAGTTTTCTTTAATACTCGGTCAAATTAGACTTCTTTCTACTTTCCTTTTCTGGTGCAGGAGCTAAAGCTGGAACAGGTACTTTTCCTAACATCGTTGGCTGTTGTGTCTAGTCAGTGATCTTCTCATACTATCTCAGGCAAGATTTTCCAAACCGAGTACCTGTTGGTTGAGGTGCAGCGTCCTGTGCTGCCAAAGCATGCTTCTCGTCTTCAGAGTTACTGAGAGAAGTTACTGTTATGTTGTCATCATCTGGCAAGATAGAGACGACATTGTAGGATTTTCCCTTGAGCTTGGGTTCCTTTGAGTCCTAGTGCTCATCTTTGGTAAGATCCAGTTATACCCACATGATTTTCCTGGTCTTCATTGTCATTGGAATGAGGCTTTTAGCCTCCTGTTACTTTACAGAAAGATTAATTACCTCCAGTCGTACTTCTGGGGCTGGAGCATTTCTGCGGGGATAGTGACCTTGGAAAAGTGTTGAACTCATGAGTCATCATGTTTGCAGTGACTTTCTTCTATTCCGACTTCAAAGTCAGAACTCCAGCGTCGATCAGAGCCTAAATTTTATCCTTGAGGACAAAACATTTGTTGGTAGGATGGTGAACCATCCTATGGAAGAGATAATAGTTGGGATTGTTCGTGCGTCCCACTTCATGATGGCGTCGAACCTCTGGCAGCTTCAATTTATCTCCTTAGAGCAAGTGAAAAATTGTAACCACCTGCTCATCTTTGAAGGAGTATGTAGGCTATCTAAAAATCACTAAAAGACAAGCCATTAAAAAGCAGAATTCCAAGTTCTAGACGCAAAGCCGATTTTGACCGCGTCTCAGCCGCACCAAGGCGTGAGGGTCGAAACCCGCGTCTCAGCCGCATCAAGGCGCGAGGGTCGTAACCCGCGTCTCAGCAGCATCAAGGCGCGAGTCTCAACAGCCGCGTCTCAGCAGCATCAAGGCGCGAGGCTCAACAGCCGCGTCTCAGCAGCATCAAGGCGCGAGTCTCAACAGCCGCGTCTCAGCAGCATCAAGGCGCGAGGGTCGAAACCCGCGTCTTAGCAGCTCCAAGGCGCGTGGGTTGACACCCGCGTCTCAATTGTAACCGTCCGGTTTCGGGGCCAATCACGGCCCACATAACGGGAAAAGTTAGCACCCATTATGGAGTATTTTTAGGAGGCACGTACGCCCCTGAAACCCCTATAAATAGTCCCGTCGCTATGAAGAAGGGGTCGGATGATTTTTGGGAGAAAAGAGCTCTGAGAGAAAAGAGAGAGAGTTCAACCCTTCAGAGAACTTGCTGTGTTCAAGTTAGCCTTTGCCGACAATCTCTTTGAGAGTTTTGGTCGACAGAGCTGTGTTACTCCGTCAACTACCCGAAGAGAAAAGCTCCGGAAGATCTCAACGTTCACCCGGTCAACGGAGAACAAGATTCACTCTCCACCGCCACTTGAAGAACCCAGCCTTAAACAAAGGGAGGATTCAAGACTCAACATCCTCCCTCCCTTGTAATCGGAAGACCGATCTGTTGTAATTTTCTATCCAATCAAAAGATTTTACAATCGAATCCTCCTTTTCTGACGCGTACAAGAGATGGTGACTCCGCTGGGGACTACATTTGTCACTGACGAACAAATCGTGGCGCAAGGTGACGTCCTCTATAAGGGGAAGATGGTCGAATCGCTTGTCATCGAGTTCGACCAGGCAAAGTATGAAGAGTTTCTCTCTTCCGGCTCCAAGAGCCCAAGGACCCGCGTCTGCCGCAGGGTCTCGACTGGGAATGGCCTCGAAGTCCGATCTGAGGCTCTCTCGGGCGCTGCTGCTGCAAAGGATGTTGCAGCCAACTGTGCCAAGCAGGATACACGCGCCAACGTCTCTCAGGAGGCCCGCGTAGTCTCAGGCACAACTGCCGTTGCGACCAACCGCGCTACACGAGATACACGCGCCAACGTCTCTCAGGAGACCCGCGTGGTCAAGCCCTCTGGTGTCCAGCCAGTTTACCCTCTCCCTCAGCACCAAGTCGTCGTTGGTTTCTCTCCACCTCCACGACGCAACCGAAATGCTGAGCGTCGACAGAGGAGTCGTGTGCGTCAACTGCAAGTTGGAACTTCTGATTGTCCAACTGAGGCAGGACGTAAAGTTCAATCCGGCGCCTTGGCCGCGCCACGTCCAGCACGCGAAGTCCGCGTTTGGCGGCCCAAACGCGAGACTCCCCAAATTAGGTCCTCTGAAGTCCAACTCACCAAACGCCAGGGCGAAGCCTGCGCGCCTCGTCAAGTGCAAGAGGCACGCGCCCTTAGGCGTGGGGCCCAGCAGCCCACTCACTCTCAAACGTCCCTGCCCCGACGCACCAAGCAGCAACGCGACAGCCACGTCTCTTCTCAACAGAGACGCCAGGCACGCGTCCTAAAGCTGCGACGCGAGAACCGCGTCTCTGAATCCTGCGTCCAAGCTGTACAGCGCAAGGATGCCTCCCGCCCTCGAAGTTGTGAGGCTAATCTCTTCGATCCTCTTCCCATGGATCTAAGATATTACTTGACAAAGAAAAGAAGTGCTAATCAAACCACTTCATCATGTTGCTGCCAATGGCTCATCTCCATGCTCTCTAAGTGCCGTTGCGGTTCAGGCGTGAACCAGCAGTCCTTAGTTAGACAGCTGACCCTGATTCCCCCATCAGCCAAAAGAAGACGCTCTTACAGGCGGAGGATCTTCTCTGACACTGAGTATCCAGAGCTCACTGCTAACATGGCGAGCAGGAGCAGGGGAAAATAGCCTGTAGTCAGCTCTAACGAGTCGACTCTGAACCGGAAGGAGTGTACCGACACACTCGCACCCGGACCGGGGCCATTCCCCCGATCAACTACAATGCCCTAGCCCGGAGCATTGAGATTAATGACTCGCACTCTGTCATTGCAGAGTCGCAGGCCTCAAACTCTTCTATAGAGAAAGAGGCCTTCACATACATGACGAGCACTCCTGAGGAGACCGCTAAGCGCTTGGAGTTGCAAGCCCAGGTCCAGAAGGAACAACTCGAGATGATTCGTGCTCAGCAAGAATCCATCGACTCTCTCAAGCAGATGCTCGTACAGTTGCTCGAAGACAGGAGGAAATCTCCCCCTAGAAAGTCTAAGGGCAAACGAAAAGAGGGAGGAAGCTCATCTTCTGAACACTCCGAGAAGAAAGAGCAACCCACCTCTGATTCGTCTAAATCCTTGTCGCAGGAAAAGAACGATCAAGACCAGGGAAAGGCTCATTCTAAAAGAATGAATCAGTTGGAGCAGCGCCTTGAAGCCCTTACCAATCGGAAAAGTCTCCAAGAAGCGGGAGTGGTCCGCCCATATCCAGCCGAATGGGACCTGGTTCCATACCCGCCCAAGTTCAAGGCTCCAACCCTCCAAGCATTTGATGGGAAAGGTTCACCGAACCAACACATCTACTATTTCAAGTCCCAAACTGGGAATGTGGTAGATAACGACGCCATCCTGGCGCGTTTATTCATCGGCACCCTAAAAGGGCTGGCCTTTGAATGGTTCATGAAGCTCCCAGAAGGTTCCATCAAGAACTGGGGTGATTTGGAGAAGCTTTTCTTAACACGCTTCTTTGAAGATGACTCGGAGGTCAACATGCCTACCCTTTTAGCCACCAAGCAGCGAAAGGGAGAGTTCGTTAAGTCTTTCGTGGAAAGATTTCGGAACGTGACACTCCGATGTCCGAGCGGTATGACCCAGGTTACCCTAGTGGAAACATGCCGCCACAATCTCCAAACCTCATTCCTTGCTCAAATAGGAGTTGCTGAAAGCTGCACCTGGAAGCAATTAGTCCAACAAGGTGAACAGGCTGAGGAGATTGTCGCCCGCGTCAGAGCGGAAGAAAATAAACCCAGGCCTGAAAGGTCAACGAGGCGTGTGCCAGACACATCCCTCCAAGCCAAAAGGAAGGATAACTTGGCAGTAGAGACCAAGTCCCCTGTCAAACCTCAACCGGTCAAGGGAAGTGGCTCTTCAAGCCAACCACGGGCCAACAAGCAGTATTCCTTCAAGGATGAACATGTCGACTCGCTCTTCAAATTACTCAACAAGAGCAATCGACTGAAGCTTCCTGAAGCTAGGCGCCCCGAGGAAGTCGGTAAAACCGACAATCCCAGCTACTGCATGTACCACAGGATGTTGGGACACCCTACCAAGAGCTGTTATGTCTTCAAGGACATCCTTCAGGCCCTGATTGACGCGGAGGTATTGAAACTCCGACCAGAGTAGAAGAAGGTGACGGCTAATATGACGTCAGTCCTCCAGTTTGGAAGGCAACCTCCAACACCCTCTGGAGTAGTCCCTATCCCAAGAGGAGAGCTGAGAATGGTCAACACAGACCCTCACCAGCGGCAAGAAAAGGGCTTGGTACATGTTCCCACACCTCGGAGAGAAGTTATGTGGGTTCATCCCGACCTTATTGATGGCCCGCAATGGACTACTGTAACCAGCAGGAAGTCCAAAGGTAAAGCAAAGGCTTCATCCTGCAACGTGGTGTGTGCCTCTTCTCGAAAAGCGGAAACTGATATTCCCTCGCTAACCGACTCAGAAGAAGAGACAATAGTTCTGGCCGCAGAACCCAGTCAGCTGGTGGCAGAAACCCGTTCGGGGCAGCCATATTTGAAAAAGTATGGCGAAGTGGCTGTAACTCCTCCAAGACTCGCTGCAGAGCCAGCCAAGCCCTCCACGAAGCAACCCTGGGAGAAACAGAAAGAACTTCGGTTTTCTCGAGTTCTTTCAAAAGACATAGCGGAAGGATCCACGGCACCTTACCGCTTTGATGTCCTGGCTCAGTTGGCCAACATCCCGGCGCGGATTACTCTTTATGAGCTCCTCAGGCTATCAAAGTCGACCAGAGAGGCTCTACAAGAAGCTCTGGCCAATGCTGAGGTCTTCATGACCCAGCTACCAAAGGAGGAAGATGTAGAGGATTGCCTCCACGCCTCCCAAAATATTCCCTGCATCACCTTCACGGCAGATGATATGCAAGTCAAAGGGAAGCATGATCGACCCCTTTACTTTGCAGGGTATATTGGATCATCTGAGGTGAACCGCATTCAGGTAGATCCCGGGTCAGCATTGAGCATTATGCCTCGCAGGGTCATGCAACATCTCGGGATTCCTACTCACCGTTTGATCCCTACTCAGACGACCATTTATGGGTTCAATGCCAATAGTACCCGTCCGATGGGGAAGGTCAAGCTCAAATGCCAGATTGGAGACCTAAGGTCAGAGGTGACATGCTACGTCATATATGCTGACACCTCCTACAACTTGCTGCTGAGACGACCGTGGATTCATCGTAATTCTATCGTTCCCTCTACCCTCCACCAGGTCATGAAATACATTGACGGGAGTGGAAAGGTGCGAACGTTGATTGCCGAGAGGCATCCGTTCAAGGGAGTGAAGAACTATTTCACAGATTCCCTCCTATATCAGGAATCTGTGGAAACAGATGAAGTCCCGCAACCAGAGGAGCCCGACTCTGATAATGAAGCCGACACCGAGCCTGAAAAAGTAGAATGCTTGTGGGAGTTGGAACCACTTGTAAAGAGCATTAATAAGCTCGATGTTGATAATACCACCGACGATGTAGGCGGTTGGTACATTAATGAAGAATTAGATTTAGCGTATTTTCCTGTGTTTGCTTCTGATTCCGTACCGTCAGACACTAGTACCGACGTGGATGACGATCTCTGGTTGGCAATGGATGCTTTGACATCATTGCATGTACCAGTGAAATCGTCCTTCGAGACATACCAAGATAATGGTAACGCGCAAGAATCTATATTTATGGTTCCAGCAAGACGGAAAGGCCAAAAACCAATTCTTTTTAGGCGAATCTCGTCTGAACCAACGCCCCACGAAGAATCAGAAGGCGAGGAGGAATTCCCTCAGTTCGGTCATTATGAGCCAAAGGCACTCAGAATGATGAAAAATATGGGGTATGACCTAACCGGCAGACTCGGGTTGAACTTCGGCAAAGGAAGGAGAACGCTACTTCGATCCTTTGTGCCGAAAGGGAAAGCACCTGATTATTATCATCAGACTCGCAGGGGGTTGGGCTATGTGTCAACTCCGATCCCATCAGCCTCTGACTCTGAAGAGACATGGGGCCATGATTACTCATCAGGCACGTCCTCGTGGGAGTCAGATGCTAGTGTCGGTAACATCTTCAAAGAACTTTCAGTGAACATGGTTTCAACAAGCCACTTGGAAGACGGAGATGAAGAAATGATCCAATCTGATGCAGATCATTGGATCAAACATTTAAATACTCTTTGGGATACCCGCTTTGAACAGCGAGATTCACCCACAGAAGACAAGGTTGTTCAGATCAATCTAGGAGATGAGGCTAACCCTAAGTGTAACCCTCTGCTCCCTGATGTACGTATCACCGTATCGGTACGCGATACGACGTACAAATTGATTGACCTCCATGGTAGTCCGATGAGCTGATTTCAGTTTTAAAAATCATTTCCTAATATTTTAGATTTTTCAGGATTTTCTGGAATTTTTCTGGATTATTTTGGAAAATCTCCGTAGTCGGTGTCGACCGATACCGATAACCGGCCTTCTGATTTTATTTCACAAACGGGGTAGCATTTTGAGAATCCGCTTTCACCATATGTCTTAGAATCACATGAGCTACGTTTGGGTATTTTTGGGGATTTTTCTGAATTTATCGAAAATCCGGCCAAACCGGTGTCGCCCGTATCGGCGCGACACTCCCGGATTTTTAATTTACAAACCGGATTGAGTTTCGACAAACCGTTTTCATATTACGTCTCAGGATATTATTTTCTATTTTTTGTAATTTTTAGGCACCGTTCGAAGCTGTTCGAATTTTAGGCCAATATTATAATAATAAAATATTCTATTTTTTTAATCTTTTTCTTTTCCTTTCTTTTCCCTCTTCTTCTCCCTTTCTCTGGAATCATCCCCACCGCCTAAACCCATGTTCCACCGCCTCTTCTCTCTCTTCTAAATAAAACCCTCTCCCTCCACTCTCTCTTCCCTACCTCTCTCTAATTTCTCTCTCTTCTCTCTCTCTAACACTCTCTCTTCCTCCCTTTCTTCCCTCTCACTGCATCCCTCTCACTCCCTCTCTCTGTGCTGCAGACCACCACTAGGAGAGGGGCCGATCTGTTGCCCGTGGCCCGGCCAAGCGCGGCCGGCGCCGGCGCCGCCGCGCCCCTACCCGGCCGCGCCACCCCCTTCTTCTTCTTCTTCTTTTTCTTCTTCTTCTTCACTGTAAATCTCTTTTTCCCCCTCTTCCCTATCTCTCTATTTCTCTCTCTCTCTCTCCTACTCTCCTCACACTCTCTCTCCCTGACCCTCAGTCGCGCCGCCGGCGGCCCCCGCCGCCACCGGCCAGCAAGGCTGGCCAGCTTACTCTTACAGCAGCAGCAATAGCTGCTGCTGTTGCTCTGTTGGTGGGTTCGGGTGTAAACCCGAACCCATTAACTCTTTCTGGGTTATGGTCTAAATTCCCCCAAACCCGTTAACCCAATTACCCAATAACTTAAGTTATGGGTTTGAATATTGGATCCAAACCCGACCCGTTATCTCACCAAACCCGCTCCGAAACCCAATGAAGGTACTTTTACATAAAACCCCCTGTTTTTATTTCTTATTTGCATTTCAATAATTTTATTACATATTTAACCTCATTTATTCCTTTTCATATGCGGGCGATATCGGGAGCATCCGGACTCCGATTTGGACGATTCTGGATCCGTTGCGATCATGAGAAAGAGAGCTACCTCCTCATGACCAGTTTGTGAGTATTTTCCTTTTATAAATTATAATTTTATCATGATTAATATCTTGGTTGGCTGCCTAATTAAGAATAAAACAGGATTATCGGTAAATCATGATAATTATTGTAATCCCTGCAATTAAGGCATAATAAAACCTGATTTAGTAAATGGACTGATTGGTTAGTTAATGAGATGAGGTAATCATAGTAATAAGACATACGTCGTAGACAACTGGACACGATCATTATACCTGCACAGCCACTGACACCCGGGCCACCATGTCATCATATTCTTGTACACTATTATGACATGTATTGTAACACAGTCACGTTATATGTATACCGACCCACAGAGATACTATGACACTACACTGGCACCAGATATGCATGCTAGACTCCTTACGACATGGTACTACATGATACCCAGACTACCGTTATTACAGGTACTAGTGCTACGCATATATGTTACACGGATTTTACTAGTACACAGACAAGTCTCACATATCATATTATTGTTATCATCATTACACGGATACGGTAGTTCACAATACCTGATATTAGACACTGCCCATTGGTATTGCTTGTACATGTTGCACCGATACTATGACACGTCACATCAGTTACTCATATGCACTACTTCCCAGACTACCGCCATCTCATATATTGTGATCATCATTATATAGCTTCTCGGCGTATCACTGTTGCACGTGCATGTATTCTTCCTTTATTATTGTCATATGGATTCCTGTTCATGGTACATGTACTATTGATCCATGTTACCGTATTCATGTACATGATTATTTCCTGTTACTGATATGGATATTCCTGTTACTGGACATGAGAGTTGTTGATATGCGATATGTGGACTTCCACATCTATTGATCCCGTTATATTGTTCCCGATATATTGTTCCTGATTCCCGTTATATTGTTTTATGCTATCAACAGAGCTCTGGTCCAGTTATCATGTTACCCGTATCGTGTACAGTAGTTGTTCTTGTTACATTGTATACTTGATATAACAGATAATAATGATAACTTGGGTATAGGGGAGACTTGACGGTTGATTAGATCATATCGGGTGGATGTTTGGATCCATTGTTTGTCCCACTGCAGGGGACGGGGTAGTGCTGGCTACCGTCTGTTACTCATGAGCTCCTGATTATTGTTTTAGCTCATTGAGATTCCCGTTACATGTTACAGCTCTAGCGGGCTGGCCCTGGTCTCAGCAGCCAGGGGTCTGTTTAAGGCCGTTGTCCCGGGTATGCACGGGATACACCCACCCGATAAGAACTTCTCGACCATGAGTTTCCAATTAATATAATAAAACAATATACATAATAGTGGACGTCGGGAACACTTGTTATTTGATCACTCTCTCGTTTGGATAATGGTACCCGTAGGCCATGTCCGGATGGGTTCGACTGGAGTGCGGGCTCCAGTATGAACTGCCAGTGGTATGGGATACTGGTAGAGATTGATTAAAATACCAGGTGGTACTGATCGCTACTATTGTATAAATGACATGACTTTGACATGACCTTCCTGCTACATGTTTAGTTGTACTTGTTACTGTTCCTGATCATTTATCTGCTATCATGTGACATGTATACATTGCTATTGTTCATGTTTCCTGTTACACTTTCTTTCGAGCCCTACTACTCATGCACATGTATACTTTGTTACATTACCTGGTATATGTTACACTGTATGTAGTGGCATACTATGCATGTTCTGCATTGCATATATTTTATTGTTGCAGACATATGCTCATCTGCATGTTCACCTCTATCACATCACCACTAGCATGTACCCTTCTATCACGTCTCCACTAGATGACATTATGTAGTATATACACTGGATACGATTAGAGACATGACCTGATGATAACCGGTTAGGTAGTAATGGTATTAAAAGATAACATATCTGTATATTCCTACTGCTTACGTGTTTCTATATTTCTATTGCTTCATATATGTTTATTATATGGTATACACCACCATGTATCTATAGTAGTATCATGTTTGTAGTACTATAGTATATATTACTGCCTCCTTCATTTTACCACTCACTAGGTCGCTTTCTGACGACCCTGGGTTTGCATGCCCAGATTGGAGATCCGCGTTACTATAGCTTCAGAGAGTGCCTTGGAGTCACACGGAGATTCCTCATCGAGTCACTTCATAGGTATCTTTATGATTTATTTCTATTATCTTATTTGTCCCTATTTTTCATATCTGTTGTGATCGCTGACCTCCTTCTGCAGGTATTCTTGTACTTATTTCATGCTGGACCTCATGACTATATGGAGGCTATGTACTGTACTGAGGCTTAACGTACGCGTGAGCGTGTTTTCACCTCACGTATGTACGTCGCCATAACGTCTCCGTATCCTTGGGATCGGGGCGTTACACAGTGGTATCAGAGCTTAGGTTCGCACACTGGTGTGGGTAACCACGTGGGTCAATCATTGGGCTCTTACCAACAGTACAATCAGGTACAGATTAACTGATCTGTATCTGAATTTGGGAATTCCAGCAACGAGTACAAGAATACCACGACCTTGACAATTCATTCCTTGACTCGTTTGTGTTCCTTCCTTCCTTCCAGTTGTCAACCAGAACATCCGATTTCCTTCTCGCTTCCCTTGCATCGTCTTGCTTTCCATCCGTTAGGGTTCGTCACTATCATACTTTTCCATTCTGAGTTCCTTAGAGATAGCAGAGTGCGCAGCGGAATTGTCGTGGACCCGTAACCTTTAGGCTTTGGGGTTGGAAAGATTGTTCTCACACCTGAATGGAAATTGCGAGGACGCAATTTTTGTAAGGTGGGGAGAAATGTAACCCTCTGCTCCCTGATGTACGTATCACCGTATCGGTACGCGATACGACGTACAAAATTGATTTGACCTCCGTGGTAGTCTGATTGAGCTGATTTCAGTTTTAAAAATCATTTCCTAATATTTTAGATTTTTCAGGATTTTCTGGAATTTTTCTGGATTATTTTGGAAAATCTCCGTAGTCGGTGTCGACCGATACCGATAACCGGCCTTCTGATTTTTATTTCACAAACGGGGTAGAATTTTGAGAATCCGCTTTCACCATATGTCTTAGAATCACATGAGCTACGTTTGGGTATTTTTGGGGATTTTTCTGAATTTATCGAAAATCCGGCCAAACCGGTGTCGCTCGTATCGGCGCGACACTCCCGGATTTTTAATTTGCAAACCGGATTGAGTTTCGACAAACCGTTTTCATATTATGTCTCAGGATATTATTTTCTATTTTCTGTAATTTTTAGGCACCGTTCGAAGCTGTTCGAATTTTAGGCCAATATTATAATAATAAAATATTCTATTTTTTTTAATCTTTTTCTTTTCCTTTCTTTTTCCCTCTTCTTCTCCCTTTCTCTGGAATCATCCCCACCGCCTAAACCCATGTTCCACCGCCTCTTCTCTCTCTTCTAAATAAAACCCTCTCCCTCCACTCTCTCTTCCCTACCTCTCTCTAATTTCTCTCTCTTCTCTCTCTCTAACACTCTCTCTCTTCCTCCCTTTCTTCCCTCTCACTGCATCCCTCTCACTCCCTCTCTCTGTGCTGCAGACCACCACTAGGAGAGGGGCCGATCTGTTGCCCGTGGCCCGGCCAAGCGCGGCCGGCGCCGCCGCGCCCCCGGCCGGCGCCGGCGCCGCCGCGCCCCTACCCGGCCGCGCCACCCCTTCTTCTTCTTCTTCTTCTTCTTTCTTCTTCTTCTTCACTGTAAATCTCTTTTTCCCCCTCTTCCCTATCTCTCTATTTCTCTCTCTCTCTCTCCTACTCTCCTCACACTCTCTCTCCCTGACCCTCAGTCGCGCCGCCGGCGGGCCCCCGCCGCCACCGGCCAGCAAGGCTGGCCGGCTTACTCTTACAGCAGCAGCAATAGCTGCTGCTGTTGCTCTGTTGGTGGGTTCGGGTGTAAACCCGAACCCATTAACTCTTTCTGGGTTATGGTCTAAATTCCCCCAAACCCGTTAACCCAATTACCCAATAACTTAAGTTATGGGTTTGGATATTGGATCCAAACCCGACCCGTTATCTCACCAAACCCGCTCCGAAACCCAATGAAGGTACTTTTACATAAAACCCCTGTTTTTATTTCTTATTTGCATTTCAATAATTTTATTACATATTTAACCTCATTTTATTCCTTTTCATATGCGGGCGATATCGGGAGCATCCGGACTCCGATTTGGACGATTCTGGATCCGTTGCGATCGTGAGAAAGAGAGCTACCTCCTCATGACCAGTTTGTGAGTGTTTTCCTTTTATAAATTATAATTTTATCATGATTAATATCTTGGTTGGCTGCCTAATTAAGAATAAAACAGGATTATCGGTAAATTATGATAATTATTGTAATCCCTGCAATTAAGGCATAATAAAACCTGATTTAGTAAATGGACTGATTGGTTAGTTAATGAGATGAGGTAATCATAGTAATAAGACATACGTCGTAGACAACTGGACACGATCATTATACCTGCACAGCCACTGACACCCGGGCCACCATGTCATCATATTCTTGTACACTATTATGACATGTATTGTAACACAGTCACGTTATATGTATACCGACCCACAGAGATACTATGACACTACACTGGCACCAGATATGCATGCTAGACTCCTTACGACATGGTACTACATGATACCCAGACTACCGTTATTACAGGTACTAGTGCTACGCATATATGTTACACGGATTTTACTAGTACACAGACAAGTCCCACATATCATATTATTGTTATCATCATTACACGGATACGGTAGTTCACAATACCTGATATTAGACACTGCCCATTGGTATTGCTTGTACATGTTGCACCGATACTATGACACGTCACATCAGTTACTCATATGCACTACTTCCCAGACTACCGCCATCTCATATATTGTGATCATCATTATATAGCTTCTCGGCGTATCACTGTTGCACGTGCATGTATGCTTCCTTTATTATTGTCATATGGATTCCTGTTCATGGTACATGTACTATTGATCCATGTTACCGTATTCATGTACATGATTATTTCCTGTTACTGATATGGATATTCCTGTTACTGGACATGAGAGTTGTTGATATGCGATATGTGGACTTCCACATCTATTGATCCCGTTATATTGTTCCCGATATATTGTTCCTGATTCCCGTTATATTGTTCTATGCTATCAACAGAGCTCTGGTCCAGTTATCATGTTACCCGTATCGTGTACAGTAGTTGTTCTTGTTACATTGTATACTTGATATAACAGATAATAATGATAACTTGGGTATGGGGGAGACTTGACGGTTGATTAGATCATATCGGGTGGATGTTTGGATCCATTGTTTGTCCCACTGCAGGGGACGGGGTAGTGCTGGCTACCGTCTGTTACTCATGAGCTCCTGATTATTATTTTAGCTCATTGAGATTCCCGTTACATGTTACAGCTCTAGCGGGCTGGCCTGGTCTCAGCAGCCAGGGGTCTGTTTAAGGCCGTTGTCCCGGGTATGCACGGGATACACCCACCCGATAAGAACTCCTCGACCATGAGTTTCCAATTAATATAATAAAACAATATACATAATAGTGGACGTCGGGAACACTTGTTATTTGATCACTCTCTCGTTTGGATAATGGTACCCGTAGGCCATGTCCGGATGGGTTCGACTGGAGTGCGGGCTCCAGTATGAACTGCCAGTGGTATGGGACACTGGTAAAGATTGATTAAAATACCAGGTGGTACTGATCGCTACTATTGTATAAATGACATGACTTTGACATGACCTTCCTGCTACATGTTTAGTTGTACTTGTTACTGTTCCTGATCATTTATCTGCTATCATGTGACATGTATACATTGCTATTGTTCATGTTTCCTGTTACACTTTCTTTAGAGCCCTACTACTCATGCACATGTATACTTTGTTACATTACCTGGTATATGTTACACTGTATGTAGTGGCATACTATGCATGTTCTGCATTGCATATATTTTATTGTTGCAGACATATGCTCATCTGCATGTTCACCTCTATCACATCACCACTAGCATGTACCCTTCTATCACGTCACCACTAGATGACATTATGTAGTATATACACTGGATACGATTAGAGACATGACCTGATGATAACCGGTTAGGTAGTAATGGTATTAAAAGATAACATATCTGTATATTCCTACTGCTTACGTGTTTCTATATTTCTATTGCTTCATATATGTTTATTATATGGTATACACCACCATGTATCTATAGTAGTATCATGTTTGTAGTACTATAGTATATATTACTGCCTCCTTCATTTTACCACTCACTAGGTCGCTTTCTGACGACCCTGGGTTTGCATGCCCAGATTGGAGATCCGCGTTACTATAGCTTCAGAGAGTGCCTTGGAGTCACACGGGAGATTCCTCATCGAGTCACTTCATAGGTATCTTTATGATTTATTTCTATTATCTTATTTGTCCCTATTTTTCATATCTGTTGTGATCGCTGACCTCCTTCTGCAGGTATTCTTGTACTTATTTCATGCTGGACCTCATGACTATATGGAGGCTATGTACTGTACTGAGGCTTAACGTACGCGTGAGCGTGTTTTCACCTCACGTATGTACGTCGCCATAACGTCTCCGTATCCTTGGGATCGGGGCGTTACACTAAGCACATCTTCATAAGCGACGGCCTGTCACCGTCGGAGAAAAAGGATCTAATATCTCTTGTTCAAGAGTATAAAGACGTCTTCGCCTGGAATTATGAAGACATGCCTGGACTTGATCCTCAAGTGGCTATGCACCGCCTCAACATCAATTCGGACGTAAAGCCTGTCAAATAACAACAGTGATGATTCCGCCCAGAGATAATGGAGGCGATTCAATCAGAAGTCAGAAAGCTTATAGATTCTGGCTTCATCAGGGAAGAACAACATCCCGACTGGGTAGCCAACATCGTCCCCGTTGCCAAGAATAACGGAAAGATCCGAATCTGCATCGATTTTCGTGATTTGAACGAGGCCTGTCCCAAGGACGAATTCCCACTACCAATCACAGATGTCATGATTGACAATACATGTGGATTCGAACGAATGTCCTTCATGGACGGATTCTCAGGATATAATCAAATCAAAATGTATCCTGATGACGAAAAGCACACCTCCTTCAGAACACCACTGGGGGTCTACTGCTATACCGTCATGCCCTTCGGACTGAAGAATGCGGGGGCAACATACCAAAGGGCTATGAATTCATTTTCCATCAGCAAATGCGCAAAACAGTGGAATGCTATGTTGATGACATTGCGGTAAAAAGCCGCACTAAAGGTGATCATATCACTGATCTAAAGGTTGTCTTCGACACCTTGCGGGCCCATCAGTTGAAGATGAACCCTACCAAATCCTTCCTGGGGGTGGCCAGTGGCAAATTCCTAGGGTTTGTAGTGACTTCCACAGGAATTCATTTAGATCCGGAAAAGATTCGCGCTATCCAGGAGATGCAACCCCTGAAGAATCTCAAGGAACTCAGGGGATTGCAAGGACGATTGGCATACATCCGCAGGTTTATCTCAAATCTCTCCGGAAGATGCCAACCCTTCGCTAAGCTAATGAAGAAGGGTGTTTCGTTCATTTGGGACGACGATTGCCAACAAGCATTTGAGGAAATCAAACAATACCTCACACAACCACCAGTCCTTGCAGCTCTGATATCTGGAAAACCGTTCCTGGTATACGTCCGAGCAATGGATCATTCTTTGGGAGCTCTACTAGCTCAGAATGATGATCAAGGACGAGAGCAAGCGATCTACTATCTGAGTAGAACAATGATCGGAGCCGAACATCGGTACAACCCGATCGAGAAGGAATGTTTGGCACTGGTGTTCGCCATTCAGAAAATGCGACACTATCTAGCAGGCCAAACCATAAATGTCATATCAAAAGTCAACCCCTTGAGGTTACTCATGACAAAGCCTTCATCGCTAAATGGCCGACTGGTAAAATGGGCCATATTGTTATCTCAATATGAAATGCACTTTTTACCACAGAAGGCCATTAAAGGACAAGCGGTGGCGGATTTCCTGGCTGAGCATCCAGATCCGAGGGCAACTGATTGGTAGTGAAAAGTGCATTTTTATCATCATATTTACCGTCACATTTTCATATTTATTTATCTAATTCTGCACATTTATTAATATTTTATTATTTATTGTGTGCAGGCCTCGAATTGTTCTTTTAACAATAAATAAAGCCTAAAGAGCCCAAAAGCCCAGATCCAAGCCCATGTTTGAAGCCCAGGTCAAAATGCAAATATCAAGTGTCAAAGTGCAATTATGCAAGGGCTAGAGTTGCAATTGTTGAAGTTTAGGGAAGGGTGGACTTCTATCCAACCCTAAACACCTGCAGGATCAGATTAAAAGGCCAAGATAAAGAAAAAATTCGTGGGAGGAAGATTTGAAGAAATCTGGATTAAGGGTAACTTGATTACCAAGTTACCTCGAAAATTCAGATTTAAAAGGCCAGGATTAAAATTCCAGAAGCAGAAGCCCACAGGGACGGACCAGGAGAAGCCACGCGCCAAAGCGCGTGGCAATCTGCCACCAGATTGCCGCGGAGGCGCGGCAAAAGCCGCGCATCCGCGGCAATATAGATGAGATGGAATACCAGTTTTTGTGGGCAAGTTCGTCCGGGACTCTGTGGCATACTGCATCTATAAATAGCACCTGCATTGCAACATACACAGTCCAGCGAAGAGCCAAGGGCCAAAAGTTAGGGTTTAGGTTTTCTTTTCTTTTCTTTTTTGTAATTTTTATGTAAGTGAGGGAGATGGCTTTGTTGAGGGTGACACCGACAGATACTTCTCTTCTCTTCCATTGTAATCAATAAAAAGGTAATTTTTATTTTGTTCTTATGTCGTTGCTTTTCTTTGTTTTCTCTTTCTTTTCTACTGTGTTTCTTTTTGTTGATCTTTGACGAGCACGCGAGCGTTTACCGAACCACAAGTATACCGAAGATTAGTAGGTTCCAACGATATTCCATGGCGATGTTCTCCTCCTCGAGGCGTATCAACTCATGCTTGCCCAAGGCTTGATGACCTAATGCGACAACGGACTGAGTTCGATCACAAGGTTTATACGTTCAATGCCTCCGAAATAAGGTAGAAAGTGTTAGGTTTCGCATATTTTCTCCAACCAAGGTTAGTTTTCTATTCTTTTCTTTTCTTTTCTTTTTTGTAGATCAAATCCACACCTCTCAATATTCTTTCCCACAACTCATTGTAAATACCACTTTTCTTTGTAAATACCATCGTGACTAACAAATTAACTAAAAAAGATAAATTTTTTAGAGAAACTTGCTTAACGCTTCTATCGCAGTCCCTCCTTGAGGATCACGACCCGCATAGCCCTGCTACCGCGGATTAGAACTGATTCCTCGCACGATCTATTCTTAATCTAATATTCTAATTTTTGTGTGCAGGAAAAATCAGTCAACAAATTGGCGCCGTTGCCGGGGAGGGACGGTAAGTTATCTCTAAAACAAAAAATTTTAATTATTAACTTATTCTTTATTCTTTTCTGTTGCAGGTTACAGGTGAAGAAACAATATTTTGGCAACTGCAGTGACATATAAGTGGACCTGGGACTCTGCTCAAGAAAGCAGAGCCCAGGATCCCTCCAGAGTGCCGCGTTCCCACGGCAAAAAGCCGCGCAAACGCGGCACAAAGGAGTTGACTCCTAACCAATTTTCTGCAGGCTCTTCAGCTCTGCAAAATACAGCTTCTGCAGTACTTAACTTTCTGTATTATTCACCATATACCTGCTAAGTTATTCAACAGTAAAAATTGGTTGTAATCGTTAAAAGTTGATTAGACGTTTGCATATTAGGCACGTGTCTTTTCAATTATTTTTATTTACTGTTGAAGAGTGCTGGAGGCAAGGTACGTACGCATTGCATGTAGAATAGGATTCATCTCTTGGTTGATTTTCTGCTTTGAGTGATTCTTATCTATTTATCTTGTACACTTGCACTAATTCATCTTAAGGGCATAACCCATTAACAAGATAAGGTGGGGATTTCATCACCCTTCCTTAGCCCAAAAATCATATCCCAAGCACTCACTAACCCAAGCCTAACTTAAAATTAGTAGACGTTGGCCCTAGGGACATCTCGGACTCAATTAGGAGATTATCCTAAGGGGGAACGGTGTTGGAAGTTGACTCTTGCCAAATCAGTGTCTAGGAAGGGGATTGAGGGCCGAAAGCTCGAAGTGTGGTGGTTATTTAATTAAGGAACGTCTTTGACGGAAAACCTCCCACCACTCTTGCCCTGACCTGGCTGATTAACTTGTGGTCAAAGTCTGCACCCAACCTCCTGTGGACGGTCTAACCAGTTAGGAGTCGTCTAGGTCATAGGTCTACCCTAACTTAGGTTAGAATTTTTCTTTTTTTTGTTTGTTTATTTGTTTGTTGTGTTGGTGTGATATGGCATATAAGAATAATTCCAATTTTAATCCATATTACACCCTAACTATTATTCGGATATTACCAACCCGGCATACTCTAATTTTGACCAATCTAGTGTGCCGGAATGGTCTTATCCGAATGAATATAACCCACACCCCCCATCTTATGACTATAATTTTCATAATAATTTCAACTCGTCACAGAGTTCATGGGGTTTCGAGTCCCCCGAGTCTAATTCTCAACCAAATTGTCCTCCATATCCATCTAGTCCACATTTTCCCAAAATTCATACTCAGATCCACCCATTCAGAATAGAAATCCATCTATCTGGGAAATGATGAGTAGAAATAAGTCCAAGCAAAATTCACCATCAATTTTAGACATGATGATACGTGAGTCCACCGACTCACAACTTTATCACAAGTACCCTTCCTATTTTCAACAAGAAGCACCTATCGACTATGAAGGAATGCTAGCTGCCATGACTGAGGCTAAATTAGCCCGTGATCATGACATAGATTTGATGGTGGAATGCTTACACCGGCCGGCTGATTCTGATATCGATGACCACTTGATTAGAGCCGACGAACCAAGTTGCTTGGAACAACAAGTTTCTAATTCAGTACCATCTTGTGAACTTGCCGAAACTTCAAATTCTGATAATTTGGCAAGTTTTTCCTTTCCCGAATTAGAACTCGAATGTGACCTAGATTCTCAAATCTATGATCAAGTTCAAATTCCTGAATCATTATTGACTCCTGTTTTGTTACCCGACTTAGGTAATATTTTAGAGTCAGTTTTGATTCCCACATCTATCATTCCTGAACTTGAATCACCACCATTGAGTCACATTCCATTGTGGAAGATGATTGTGGACTTGAGTTTCAATTTTTGACTTGGACCCACTTCTTGAACCTAGCCCGACTCCTGAGCCCTTACTTGATTTGAGCATCTTCCCTGAGTCGGTATTCGTTCCCGCACCTATAATGTCCAAGTCAATAATTCCATCCTTTCATTCTCCATTTTGGGACAAGGAGGTTGAGACAATTAACTCTGAAATTTATTATGAAATTTGGAAATTTGATGGGTGAAAATTCTAAAAAATGATTATACATATTTTTAGTGGGTTATGTAAGGAAAGTTTCTGGTGGGTTCCACCAAATTATCTGTTATCTTGATTGGGCCGCATTTCGTGGACCAATTAGACCACCTCCGGAACCACCACCCTAAGGTAACTTCCGCCTTCCCTTGTTCTTTTTCATGCATATATGCATTCATTTCATACATTGAGGACAATGCATGAGATAAGTGTGGGGGTGGGCTTTACTAACATACTAACATAGGTAAAAACTAAAAAAAAAAATTGCTAATAAAAAAAAAATTTTAAAAAAAAAAAAAAAATGTTATAAAAAGGAAATATTTTGACTTATTTTTTTTGAAAGAAATCTAAGTTAGTTTTAAGGATTAGAAAAATCATGATTAGGATTTCTAAAAACTTGGTCAAAATAAATAAATTGTTTAAATTTTTAGGTATAGGGGAGAAATTGAATAAATAATTAGTCTTGATTTTTACCTTAATGAAATATGCATACCAAATGCATATCTAGGATTCTAAGACAAAGACTTGTGCCTCATATATAAAAAGAAAAAAGAAAAAAATCACTAATTAAGCTGGATACATGTGCCTCAAGAAGCATAAGTATTCACGCCTAAAGGTGAATGCAAAAAAAAAAATAATAATAAAAAAAAATAATAATAATACCTTAGTTTTGTGGCCTAGTTCACTCGAATTTGAGTCCGCGGGGTGTTTTCTCACCTGGTGCCCTAAGACAGACCGGTTTGGGAGTCACCGACTTTAAGTTCGCTACATGGGTGGATTAGAAAGTCCGAGGGAACTAAGGAAAAATTACTTAAATGTACTAACAAATCTAATAATCAATTAGTTAGGTATTAGGGCCTCAAGAAGCCTTGATACTTATACGAAAGAAAATTAGATGAGTTATACATGCCAAAAAATATATATATATATATATATATATATTAACACATCTAATAGTCAATTAGTTAGGTATGAGGGCATCAAGAAGCCTTGATACTTACACGAAAGAAAATTAGATGATGTTATAAAAATAATAAAGAGGCATGAGAGTCCAAGTTAAGGAATTCCTAGATTCACAAGGGTGCGTATGACTTTTGGTAACGAAAAAGACTATATTAGAAATTCAATTTTAATCCTTACCTAAAATGAATAACAATTAACTTTATAAAGACCAGGTTTGAAGAATGAATAAAAATGATAATCCTAAAACTTATAGACTACTTAGTCTCTTCAAATATAATTCAAATATTTTCCTTTTTAGGATTTTGTGGGTGTAATCCGCTGAAAACCCTCACGAGACAACACTCGTCCTCTAGGGTAACCTAGGGTTTTAACGGCTTGTTGCACGTGCTAAGTGCAATCGTGATTCCTACGAAAGTGAGTTAGGTTAGATTAACTTTTTCTTTTTCTTTGTTTTTACTCGAGGACGAGCAAAAAGATAAGTGTGGGGGTGTGATTGGTAGTGAAAAGTACATTTTATCATCATATTTACCGTCACATTTTCATATTTATTTATCTAATTCTGCACATTTATTAATATTTTATTATTTATTGTGTGCAGGCCTCGAATTGTTCTTTAACAATAAATAAAGCCTAAAGAGCCCAAAAGCCCAGATCCAAGCCCATGTTTGAAGCCCAGGTCAAAATGCAAATATCAAGTGTCAAAGTGCAATTATGCAAGGGCTAGAGTTGCAATTGTTGAAGTTTAGGGAAGGGTGGACTTCTATCCAACCCTAAACACCTGCAGGATCAGATTAAAAGGCCAGATAAAGAAGAAATTCGTGGGAGGAAGATTTGAAGAAATCTGGATTAAGGGTAACTTGATTACCAAGTTACCTCGAAAATCCAGATTTAAAAGGCCAGGATTAAAATTCCAGAAGCAGAAGCCCACAGGGACGGACCAGGAGAAGCCACGCGCCAAAGCGCGTGGCAATCTGCCACCAGATTGCCGCGGAGGCGCGGCAAAAGCCGCGCATCCGCGGCAATATAGATGAGATGGAATACCAGTTTTTGTGGGCAAGTTCGTCCGGAACTCTGTGGCATACTGCATCTATAAATAGCACCTGCATTGCAACATACACAGTCCAGCGAAGAGCCAAGGGCCAAAAGTTAGGGTTTAGGTTTTCTTTTCTTTTCTTTTTTGTAATTTTTATGTAAGTGAGGGAGATGGCTTTGTTGAGGGTGACACCGACAGATGCTTCTCTTCTCTTCCATTGTAATCAATAAAAAGGTAATTTTTATTTTGTTCTTATGTCGTTGCTTTTCTTTGTTTTCTCTTTCTTTTCTACTGTGTTTCTTTTTGTTGATCTTTGACGAGCACGCGAGCGTTTACCGAACCACAAGTATACCGAAGATTAGTAGGTTCCAACGATATTCCATGGCGATGTTCTCCTCCTCGAGGCGTATCAACTCATGCTTGCCCAAGCTTGATGACCTAATGCGACAACGGACTGAGTTCGATCCCAAGGTTATACGTTCAATGCCTCCGAAATAAGGTAGAAAGTGTTAGGTTTCGCATATTTTCTCCAACCAAGGTTAGTTTTCTATTCTTTTCTTTTTTTTCTTTTTTGTAGATCAAATCCACACCTCTCCAATATTCTTTCCCACAACTCATTGTAAATACCACTTTTCTTTGTAAATACCATCGTGACTAACAAATTAACTAAAAAAGATAAATTTTTTAGAGAAACTTGCTTAACGCTTCTATCGCAGTCCCTCCTTGAGGATCACGACCCGCATAGCCCTGCTACCGCGGATTAGAACTGATTCCTCGCACGATCTATTCTTAATCTAATATTCTAATTTTTGTGTGCAGGAAAAATCAGTCAACAGCAACCAACTTTACGACGACCTCCCAGATGAAGTCGCTGAAGCCTGCCAGACCCAGACATCCTTTGAAAAATAGGTGTGGCAACTTTTTTTGATGGTGCATCAAGAACAAGCCCAAAAGGACACATAGTCGCAGGAGTAGGAGTAGTACTCGTCTCCCGCAGAACTATGTAATTCCTCAAGCTGTCTCATTAACTGAGCCGTGTTCCAACAATGTGGCGGAGTACAATACTCTTTTGATTGGGATGCAACTCGCTGATGAGATTGGCGTTAAAAATCTCGAGGCATATGGTGACTCCAAACTCATCGTCAATCAAGTTCGCAGGGAGTACGAAGTCAGACATGAAGACCAAGTACCCTATTACAATGCAACTGTCCACATGGCTGGGAAGTTTACAAACTTCTACATCGACCATGTACCGCGCAGGCAAAATGCGCATGCAGATGCACTGGCATCCCTCGCTGCATCTTTAGCTCTTCCGGCTGGAACAGTGGAGAAGATATTTGTCTACAGCCACGACCTGTATTGCCCGAGAATTGCTCCTGAGGATTACCAGGAGCCAACAGGGGATTCTCAAAGCAAAGAAGCGCTGGAATTGTCAACCGGTCCAAAGCCTAGAGACTGGCGATTCCCCTACATTGATTATGTCCTGTATGGCATCCTGCTTGAAGACACCAAAGAAGCGGCTGCTATTCGAAGGAAAGCCCCAAATACTACTATAATACGATTACGCGAACACTGTATCGTCGATCGCATGACGGGATCTTGCTTCGCTGCCTTTCACAAAAGGAGGCACAGGAGGTATTGAAAGAAGCCCATGACGGCATGTGTGGAGCCCATCAACCTGGCCCAAAACTTGCATATCGACTCCAAAGGTTGGGATATTACTGGCCCAAGATGATTGCTGACGCCGTCACTTATGCCAAAAGATGTCACGCCTGTCAAGTACATGGGGATTTCATCCATCAAGCACCAGGGTACCTTCACTCTATAACCTCTACCTGGCCATTTGAAATGTGGGGGATGGATGTGGTTGGCCCTTTCAGCCCACCATCATCAAAAGAACATCGGTTTATTTTGGCAATAACCGATTACTTCTCTAAATGGGCCGAGGTCATTCCTTTGAAGGAGGTAAAATCATCTAACGATCAAGTTTGTGAACATCACGTTATTTACCGTTTCGGCATACCTCGACGAATTGTCCATGACAATGGACCCTAGTTCATCAGCCAGGCTTTCCAGAATTCTGCCATAGTTCAGAATCCAGAGTTGTCCTCACGGCATACTATCCTGCCGCTAACGGCCTCGCAGAAGCTTTTACAAGACCATTGGCAAGCTTCTCAAGAAATTCGTCTCGAAAAGTCAACGGGATTGGGACGATAAGCTGGGTGAATGCTTATGGGCCTACCGCACAACTTTGCAAACCCCAACTAAAGCTACACCATTTTCTTTGGTCTATGGGTGTGAAGCCGTGCTTCCACTCGAAATCCAAATTCCATCTCTATGCGTCGCCCTGACAGCGGAGATGACAACAGAGGAGAAGCATCGACAGCGACTCCAGGAATTGGAGCCTTAGACGGTAAGCGTCTGCAGGCCCAACAGCAAATCGAGCTTTACCAAGCTCGAATTACCAGAGCCTTCAACAAGAAAGTTAAAGTGCGAACTTTCAAGAAAGGCGACCTTGTCTTAGCCGTCAGAAGACCCATGGTAATGACGCACAAGACAAAAGGAAAATTCCAGCCCAAATGGGAAGGACCTTTGTAGTAGAGTCAGTCTACTCAATGGATCGTATCGCCTCATAACTTCAAATGGCGATACACTCATGATCCGATCAATGGCAGATTCCTAAAGAAATACTATCCTTAATAGTACTCCTCCTCCGATCAAGTTAACAGTACACCTCTGATCAAAACAAGAAGAGCTTCTTCATTAACATCCGACGCCTCCGACGGCTAAGGATAGGGGAAATGTTGGCTTTTAAGCCCAACAAGCCTTCGACAACTCCTCATGCTGAGGGGAATAGCATGGGCTAGCCCAACTCAAACGGTAGTTGGCAAAGGCATATCAAACCCGTTGACAGCTGAGGATTTGCTAAAAATCCTAAGGGACATGTTCCCGTTTGATCTGACGCCTCCAACGGCTAAGGATAGAGGAAAATGTTGGCTTCTAAGCCCAACATAAGTCTTCGACAACTCATCATGCTGAGGGGAATAGCATGGCTAGCCCACTCAAACGGTAGTTGGTAAAGGCACCTCAAATCCGTTGACAGCTGAGGATTTGCTAAAAATCTTAAGTGGACTTGACTCCACTCTCCCCTCCAAAATCCCTTACCAATTCTCATCCACAGAATGGTAGGTCTACAAAATACAGTCGTTGCCAAGTTAACACTATACCTCTGGCACTTCAAACTCCACTTGCCAATTCTCATTAATAGAATGTCAAGTCTTCAAATTGCTCATATCACGAATCCAAATTTGTCAAGTTAACACTATACCTCTGACATTTTTTAAACTCCACTTGCCAATTCTCATCAATAGATGACAGGTCCTCAAATTGCTCATATCGCAAATCAATTTCTGTCAAGTTAATACCACACCTCTGACAAATTACTGTTAAGTTAACATTATACTCTAAAACACATACATCGAGTTTCTGTCAAATTAACATCACACCTCTGACAGTCAGCTTTTCTTCAGTCTTCCATATCGAAGCTGAAATGAACAATGCTAGGTTTAACACTACACCTCTAGCATTCAGGTCATCGCCAAGTTCAACATACACTTACGGCCATGACTTTCCCTCGGACTTCCTTGTCAAAGTCGAGATGACCAATGCCAAGTTCAAAATTACACCTCTAGCATTACCCTCACTGTCAAGTTAAACATCACACCTATGACAGTGACACTTTCAGTTTTTCCAAATGAAAGCTGAAATGCTTCTGAGTCAAGTTAATATCACACCTCTGATTCACATTCTTGTCAAGTTAACATCACACTTCTGGCAAGACAACTTTTAACCCGTTAAGTTAATTCACACCTCTAACGGTAAAAACTTTCCTAGATCCCTCGCGAATCTAGCCTCACTTGTTATTCTCGTCAACAGAATAACAAGTCTACTTAAAAATATTGCTAGGTTAACATTACACCATTAACAGTGTTTTCATTAACTCCCCAGCTGATCTTAATCAAGTTAATCCCAAACCTCTGATAAAAGTTCATCTTCCCTGGGGGTAACCAATTCAACCTGTCACTTTCTTTTTATAAAGTGGCAGGCCCACCAAAATTATCTTATCTCTGTTAAGTTAATATCACACCTCTGACAGCATTGTGGGGTTCCTGAGATAGGATCTTTTCTCCACAAAATTTGACTTATTAAAATTTTCATCATAGTTTTGAGAAGCCAAAGATTCTTACTTCTATGCGTCTGACTAAAAAGAAACAAGAGAGTCCAAGACAATAGAAGAGACAAAAGAAAAGTGTCTTTTATTATATCCAGGCATATGAAAGTGATACAAAACGCTCTCTTATACAATGAGTTGAGTGTTACAGTTAAGGAGTACACAAAGAAGTCCCTCTCTCTCTCAGAGGTTGCACTCACTCCTCAAAGCTGCATGCAATTCCAAGTACAAGATGTTTGGAAGGGCACCAAAGTAGGATCAAACATTGTGGCAACGATCAGAAGCTGGTTGCACCACGATGCATGATGTAAACATCGAAGAAGTCCCTGGTTGATCGAGAACAATGTGTTTCTTGAGGTCGAAAGGCAGCAGAGTCTTCTGATTCCACCTGACCATTCGAAGTGGGGGTATGATCCTTCGTTGATGACATCTCTTCTCTTCCACCAGAAGGTCTTCAGTAGGCATGGAGTTTCCCTCGATGTCACTTCTGGGGTAAGAGAGGAGTTTTGAGACCTCACAGGGGATGCTACCCACCACTATATCCACCGCTACCCCCGCCGCCATCCTCACTCTGACCATGCCATGCTAAGAAGCATGACTGGTGCAATGAATCCAAAGAGATCTTGGCGAGGGTCCGGTCCCAATCTCCTGAAGGCAGGTCATGACTTCTTCCTGTTGTCGACCATCGACCAAGTTCGCTGGCCGATATATTCTCCCAAGGGCCCAGCGAACATGAAAAAGGATGATCAAGCCTACCTGCAAGAAGCAACAAATTAGAAGATCTGAAGCTTAGTATACTTCAACAAAAAACTAAGTGACAGACACAGTTATTGCTGAAAATCGTCAGACGCAGGAATGACCCCCGCGCAGCGAACATCTCCGGCCGGCAGAAACAGACGCGATCAAAGCTGTGACAACATACAGAGTCGACCACAGCTTTGTACCCGCGTCTAAAATATGAGACGCGAAGAGAATCAGACGTGAAAATTACCGTCTCCCTGTCAGATGAACAGGAGTTGCAAGATTCAGGCTGAGACCTCCAGTCTGAGTGAAATTCTCCTAAGTCGACAGCCTCAAGACGCGAGCTCTATGTGCAAAACCTGCGGCCAGGCGCCTAAGTCTACTATACTAGCGTCCAGAGAAGTCTAAGTCAATAGCGCAACTTCCAAAAGAGGAAGGCACCAACTGACTTCAGGAAAAATCCAGATGATGAATCTCTTTAAGAGATATCAAAGTTCAGACTTAGTGTGGACTAAAATATCATGGCAAATTGGGACGGCGTACCCGCAGAGGCCTCTATTAAGAGTTGAACTCTCTGCATTGAAGCGCGGACATAAAAGGTGCTCAAAGAGACGCTTTCTGTTATTAAAATCACTGACAGTGGTAATCTTCAGAAGAGACCAAACAGAAGCATGAAAGCTCTGGGTCATCTTCATCCATGGAGGCAAGCCCCTGGTAAAGTCTTGAAGGGAGAAGATGGAGTCTCTCAGAGCACTCGCTGTTAAAAAAAGAATAGTCCAAGTATGGGACTGCTAAAGGAAGGGTTAAGCCCTATTTATAGGCAGCCCATAATAATCATAATTAATGGTTCATCAATTAGAACTGTCGGCCTTAATGACCGACAACTGTCAAAGCCCAATGGAAGGCTGACGCGTGGAGCGTCGCTTCGGGAAGCATCGAAGACGCTAGTCTCCACCGCCAGCGCCGGTTGGCATTAAAAGGCATTAACGCCTAAGCCCAATGAAGAACCGACGCGTGGACAACCGCTTCGGGAAACAACGGATGATGCGGGTTCCCAATCGTCAACAAAGACTTGACGTTTGAAATCTCACAGGATCTTTATGACAGGCTACACATAACGCCTGGGAAGTTGCACCAAACGTGGATGTGAGAGCCGCGTCCAGAGGCTCGCGCCTCTTTTTCAAAAAGTGGCGTCCTCCTTCATTCCAAGTTAGAAGACCCTTCGCGTCTCTTGGATGACTTAAAGTTGCTCCGCGTCTCTTGGACGACTCAAGGTTGCGTCCATCAACAAAAGGGACTCATTCTGGGGTCTCAGTGGGAAAGCACATAAAGCTGCGTCCCGAAGCTTACATCTTCAGCAGAGAAGCCTATCACCTTCACAAGTGTCTTGGAGCTGCGTCTACATGGATGATGATGGGTCTTGCACCGAGTCTCAGCGTCGCGTCCCTGACTGCGTGCAATTTTAAGGGGCGTAAGACCACATTCTTAATGTATCCTGAACTCTGCGTCTGGATAAAGTTAGGATTGCGGCCAGTGAATCACACTCAAAGCTGCGTCCTTCGCGTCCGCTTGAACCGCGTCTTCACTGGCAGGTCAGATCGCGTGCCTCAGAGCCGCGTCTCTTTTTATGAATCGACGCTGCGTTTCATCAAAAGAACTTAATTTTACCTAAGTTCAGTATTCACAGTCAGTAAGGAAGCACAACCAAATCTGTGATGAGAGGTTGGATTCATCTACAGCGGGGCAATGAAGGTGGAACAAAATTTTCAACGACTTTTATTATTCAAAAAATGATAAAAGTAGATACAACACTCTTGGTAAATAGAGTGTCCTTTTCTTTACAAAGAGAAAAAAAAGAAGGTTAAAAGTCCTGGTTCCCAAGAACGGATTTGTTCTCTAAGGCGATGTATCTCATGTTGGCGCGCCTGCTCAGCCTCCATGAGAGCTTGGGCCCATAGATCCTCCTCGGATAAAAATCTCTTTGCTTGTACTCAGAGGGATTCCAGCTCGGAGGAATAAAACAGAGAGATTTGCTTCAACTTGCACCTTGGCAGTCTCTAACTCCGCTAGCCTCTTTCAGAAGTAGCAAGCTTCTGTTCTTTAACAATCAAAGCCTCAGCTCTGGCTATAGCAGCCCGAGAGTCAAGATAGCCTACTTCGCAGCCTGCATGATCATCTCAGATTCCTTTGACTCGACCGCTAGCTTTTGATGATCAGCCTGGAAACCTCGAGAAGACGGGTCCTTTCGGTTATCTTCTCTTCCACTTCTCTTCGCTCTTGCTCTGAGAGCACAAGGAGCCTATTCAGAGTTTCCTGGCCTCGTGAAATGAGCCAGCATTCTCCAGGGATCGAGCTCTCTCAAGTTATGTCCACTGTTCCACAGCAGCAGACACGCCTTGGGCTGGTGAAGGGCCTCCGGCTAAACTGATGTTCTCGACCAGGTTTTCGAGAAACATTCGGGCGAATTCAAAGGAGCTATCCCCAGATAGGATGAAATCAATACATGATTGCATCGAGGCAAAGAACTGCTGCACCATCTGGCGTGTCAGAATCCCCATGGTATCACCACCTAAAGTGCTCCCGATCCCTTTCTATCACGGGGTGAGGGATGTAAGCTGATTCTTCCGTACAGGAGTCGGGCCGACCACGGGTGCGGCAGAAGCAAGAGTAGCCGCCGGCGCTTCTAGGGGTACTACGTCCGTAGAAACCTCCGCAACCGATGAAATGACAGTAAGCTCGACCTCTTCAGGGTCCTTCGCCGAGGTCTGAGTTTACGGCCTCCGGCCAGGCACTGACCGCCAAGTCTCCTACCTGAGCTTCCTCAGTGCCCTCTGCAAATTACAAGAATATCAGCTACGACACAGTAAAAGGAAAACATTCAAAATATCAATATTTTCTTACCTAGCTGAGGGTCCAAAGATGGCGAGTTCTTAGGCGAATCCTGCAGGGTGGAGGTCTCCCTGACTTCGATGATTGCCCTCTCTTGAGGCATCCCAGTATAGGACCTTAACTCTCTCCTGCTAGGCCAGCTCCTGTATCATCTCCTCGATCTGGGAGGAATCAGCGGCCTCGCTAACACGACCAGCCCTGCGATATGAAGCCAAATGAAAAAGAAAACGTCAAAATCCTTTTCCTAGTTAAAAGATGAGTTAGGCGAAAGGAGTACCTTCAGGAGCTTTAGCAGGAATAACTACCGCTGGTGGTGACCCGTCACCGCTCACACCTATATTTCCTCCTCTGAGATGTGTGAGAATTTACTCGGATCAGGAGGAGCGTGTTTATCGCCAAAATTGACCTCATCGCCTGAATCATACCCTTCTTCTTCGGATGAAGAAGATTAGTGCAACGCGAGAAGCCTCGGCAACCGGGGCCTTGCCACCAAATACCCCAGTGTAGGGCTGGGGTCAACTACCCGAGGACTGGGGATTAATACACTAGGGGACCCAGGCTGTTGTGCCTCATCCCTCCTCTCGTGAGCTGAGGAAGACCCGGGCTGAGTTGAGACCCCGGAATCTCAACATCACCTCCCGCTCATTATGTCGACTTCAAGCTGCTCAGCCTCGTCAGCGGCGGTGGGTTTGTCGCGAACTCCCCTTCCTCTAAAATCCTGGGGCCCTGCTGCGCAACCCACAGGTATACGGACTAAGGGGGCGTCATCCTCATCTTCGCTTCTTCCCTCTGTTCCTCACCTAGAAGGGATGTCTTCGGACGAAGAAACTGCGGCCGCCAAGTCTCTCCGGACCTTCTTTGGGGCAGGCTCACAGTGAAAGTAGAGCCTTGAGGACGCTTACGCGCCACCTGTCGACCCTTTGCTGCTCGCGGCTCCTCCCTTGATACCCTTCTGGTCTCCTTCAGAGCCTTCCGATACTCCTCAACGCCTCGTGAGCGTTTGTTGGACCCCAACTTTGCTTCGTAAAATGCATTAACTCTCATGCATGAGTACTCCGGAGCAAAGTCAGGCGTTTGGTTGGCTTGGAAGTACCAGGTACAGAAGCTAAGGCTTGTACAGCCTTTCGGTTCCTTTGGGGGCAGACGAAAAAAGCGCTTCCGTCCCTCCGCCCACGCTATAATACCAAGCCCGAGCACCTTCAAACAAGTTCCCACTGAAGGCGAGTCGAGCTTAGGGTTACCGACATATAATTGATCATAGCCGAACTGCGGGCGAAGCGATTTGGCATGTACGGCTCGATCGTGCACGAATTCCCTTGTCGGAAAAGCACATACCCGGAGCCGAATATTGACCAACCCCAGAAAACTCCCGATGACAGCCTCGTGACTATCTGGGCCCAACGAAGTCAGCAAGTTTATCCCCGAAAGATGCACCAGTAATCTCGGGAAAGCAGCGATTGAGCTGGTAGTTCGAAGCAGTTGAATGCACCTCGAATGAAATACATAAAGTATTACACCAGCTTGAACCCTCCAACCGCTGTACGAAAGGGGTAAACCCCTCACTCTAAGACACCGGCGTCATCAGGGAGGGGCAATGCATAACGTACCAAGCCATTAGGTACGTATAGGGAAGCTCAACCCGAGGGTTGGGACGCTTTACCGTCGCCTCCCCTCTGAGTCAACAATCGCCTTACCCTGGGAGTCGACAGCCTTCTCTACTTGCATAGATTCTGAGTTAAGCCCGCAACCCGCTTTGAATACCGGCTGCCATGGCCGGGAGGAGGGCTATGGGCCTACCATAAGCCAGGAGCACCGACGGTACACTACGTCGGCAACAATCACTTCATGTGGGCAGTTTCGGCACCACCCAGCGCTTCAACCACAACATTTAAGAAGCCCGCCAACAGTGCTCGATTGGAGATAGGAGTCCGGGCTTGATGATGGAAACTTTCAAAAACTGTGTCAGGTTCGAAAGTATCCTCGTTCGACTCCGTGGTGTAGAAGTCTACAGAAGCCTTGATCCTATCGGCAATCTCCTCGTCGGAGCTGGGAGCCAGTCGGGTCCACTGGATGTCTTTCTGATTGACGCCATAAACAAGTAGCTTGCCAAGACAGCTGCTTGACTCCCCTCCCCTCCAGAGGTTATCTGGCCACAATGTGGAAGTGACATAACACACCTCCCAATAAGTCTCGTACACCCGAGGAGACTCTTTCTTCAAAAGGTGAAGCTCCTCAATGGTCGGGACGTATTCCTCATAGGGAGAGTCCCCCATTACCAGCCCCGAGACTTCGTACAACTCGTACAGGGCAAGACCCATCCTCCGACCGGAGTGAAGAATGTCCCCTCAGGGATTGTAACGCTCCAGGGATCCCAAAGAAGTTTTGAGAACTTGGTGGAATACCTACTGCACGCCCTGACCGCTTGTACAATTCCACATGCTCCAATAGGCCTCCAAATCGGCAAGGACGAAGCTCACCATCTTACCCCACCAATACTTCTCAGTGGAATGGATCCACCGGGCGCACGGAAGTCGACCGGAAACACCCCCCACTTTCATGAATGCGTTGAGAAAGGTGGTGCCGAGTTTAGGAGTTCTCCTACTGGGTGATCGGTCCTGAATAGCCCGGAAAACAGGCCGATAGCCTCCTAATCATGACCACATGATATACCTTCTTGGAGCCTAAGTTGCCGAGAGTAACCTCAGGGACGGGTCGGGAAAGCTCCCATGTCATTTTTCGAGGGACGGATATGTGCTGGAGATAAGATAGTGGGTACATCCTCTCCATGTTCGGAAGAAAGAACCTTCTATCCCTATCTGACGGAGCCATTTATAATCTCCGTCATGCAAGGAATAGCCGCCCTCGCTAATATGGTCTCCAAGAAAAAAGCAGGCTTCTCCATTGGAGCGCGAGTATTCGTTGTGAAATGTCGCGTCAGTCATAAGCTCCCGAAAGGTTACCGCGTCCACGTTGGAGAGCCTCTCCCTTCGCTCCTTCGACTTGTCCACAGTCACAGGAGCAGTCCTTTGCAGCACAAAGGTTAAATCACGGTCAGCACC